>RJWT010050557.1:0-10824 GCA_004365215.1 Cuniculus paca
TTCTCTTTTTTTAGTGTTTGTGCAATCTTTCATAAAAGAAAGAGTTGACTATACTGACTACAAGCTTTGAAGAACTCAGGGTTTTTCCTAAGAGTAACCTTCAGAACATCCTTGAGCTGTATTGGACTGTATTTAAAAATCTTGACTTTGAGTATTTCCTACTCAGGAAACACTTGCCCAAATAATCCTCTTGCCAAATGACCATGGTTTAAATTTCAAACTCATTTTTCATCATTCTTAGTTATTATGGTCTTGTATTATATTAAAAGTGAATAATGTTTAACGCATAAAAGTCCTATAACACCAAATAATAACATAAATGTGAAGGCCTTACTGTAGAGCCTGACATTGGACAATCTAATTACAGATGATAGCCCTAGAGGAAACATTAACTGTGTTCTGGTAGTAATATAGACGTTATCTTCTTTGTGCCTGACATTAATTTTTTTCCATTTGTGAATAGTGATTATACCACTAGAAGTTCCTGACGGGAAAAAAAAAGAATTCATTCTACATTGTCCTAGAGCCCATCATAAATCAGCACAATGATTCACAACAACTGAGTATTAAATACAAAAAAGAAAAAAAAAGAGAAAAGAAAACTGAGTTAGAGAAGGCCAAGGTGCCTATATCTTGTTCAGTGACAATACACCCCCGTAGTACACCATTCTGTCAGATTGTTGGTTACAAACAGCCTTCTTCAATTCTCAACCAACAGTTTCAAAATTTTCTTAGAGACTAATTTGAATTTTTATTTTAAGAAATCAATTATATTTTCTTCTCAAGTCAATGTGGCAATAAAATGAAAGGAATTGTCTACACATATTACACATAGATGAGGGGAACCATGAGCTTTAGAGGATATCAACCAACAAATTAGAGGATGCTCCAAATAGAGCAATTGAAATGCAGTTAAACATACACATACACATGCACACACACACACACAGGTACACACTTGCACCAATGGAAGAATAAATGAAAAAATCTATGGTTACTATACTGTTGAAAGCTGGGTATAACTATGTATCATCAGAAAAAACACAATCATAGATGATACCATTCACCAAGGAATAGAATTTGATTGGCTCCAAAACAAGAAAGAATCCTCTAGTAAACTTATCCAAAGATATAATGTATTCCTTCAGGAGGCAGGAAATCTCCATCAATACAGTGGCTCAGGAAGTTAGATATTCCTTGCTCATGGATTAATGTGGAGGGAAACATAATCATGGAAGAGCAAGAGGAGAAGCAAAATTTCAATGCCAACTTGGCCTTGAAGGGTATGTATTTGATGGGCACTTGTCAAAAGTCTACCTGGCAATTGTAATGAATCTTTGTGATTTATTTTTTCCAGTAAGATAATTGGAACTGCATTTTCAATCCTAATTATTATCATAGATACACAGAATTTTGGAATTGGAAGGAACTTCACAGATAATTGACTGAGTTCCATCAAAGTGGTTCTCTAATCCTGGATGCCTGGGATCAGAATTTAGAAAGGAGCCCCTGTCTAACTACGTGACTTGCAAGAGAGTCTAGATCATGAATAATACCTACAATAGGCTAGAGGTTGAGTCAAGATGCATGAGAGACATTGCAACATGGTAAGAATCAAAAGAAGCAAAAAGTGAACAAATCAACTCAACTCTCCTGTAAGAACTCAGACATTTTGCCACATGATCTCTAAAAAATTTAGTCATGTCTACAGTGAACTTGCCCCATTCTCTCAAGCCTCCCAGTGACTCCTCTTTTTCCTTCAGGCTTTAAATCCAGCTATCATTGCCTACTGTCCTTTAAGCTCTTTTATAAAATTTAGTATAACATAAAGGTAACTATACCGACTACAAGCTTTAAAAAGCTCCAATTTTGTGCATGTAACTTTTTTGTTGTTGTTTTATGGGTTTGTCTTTTCCATGTAGTATCTCTGCCCAATTGGTGTACCTTATATTCTTCACAAGTGAGACCAAAAAAATGCCAGAAATTTCTCCAAGGAAAACAACTAGGTTGTAGAATATCCATTGGTAATGTGCAATGAAGAAATAAACTTCATTCAAAATTTCTGCTATTTTTTCATTAGCTTTTCCTTTGTTTGAGTATAACATATACCCAGAGTCAGACTCAAATGTGTTAATCATGTCTAAATTGCTCTGGAAAAAATAACCTATTTGGCACTTATTAGAAGTGCCAGGTAGTATGCTAAGCAACTTACCTGCCATCTGATCCACATACAATTTTATGAGTTATGTTTCTATTTGATAACTCCCATTTTACAAATGAAGCTACTAGACCAAAAGAAGCTAAATATCTTGTGCAGTACTGTGAAAGTAACAGAGCTAAGCTGTGAACCCAGGAAACCTGAATCTAGATAATAGATTTTGCTTACATGAGATACTTGTTTGTCTAACAATACATAATTAGTGACAGTCTCCTCACAATACCTTACAGATGTTACTGGATTTTTCAGTGAGATTTTTCTGGTTACACCAGCCTTCCATTATTGTTATAATACCATAACTATGAGAAAAAAGTAAAAAAAGATATCCACAAATCACTTACAAGAACCTGCTGGTCGTTATCAAACTGGGTTTTGGTGGAAGAAAGATATTCTCAGTCTGTTCAAACCAAATTAAGACTTCTTTCATGAAGAAACAAGCTTAGTATTCTTTTGAATTTAACAAGGGGAGACTTGGGCAAATGGGTGCCAACCTCTCTCCTTTCAGAATTCACTCATTTTCTTAAGAAGAATCCCTTTTGACCCTGCTGTGCTGTGAAAATTGTATTTATAAAGTTCTTAAAAGAAATTAGCAAAATAAGCAGTTTACGATAAAAACTTTTTCTTTGTGTAAAAGACGCATGCTTTAACCACAGCATTCCTCCAAATTGTGTTCAACGTGCTAATTACAGAGAGCCCAGGTTTTGTTAAGTATAGGTTTTTAATGAATGAACCATAGTCAAAAGACTAACTGCAGCTGTTGGGGAAAAATAAAAATAAAAAAATGAAATGATAGGGTTGAAGGGAAAAGACTGAGGGAAATAAATCTGCTTGCAATAAGACTTGTGGACCTATGCCAGCAAAGTCAAAGAAGGAGTGTTCTCAACTCAATGCTTCCCCCTGGTTAAGTGTATTTGCATGAGGACATTCAATTCCTCGTTTCACCAGAACACAGGCAACCGAAGCCCGTAATGCAGAAACCATCCTCACTCAAACAGCAATGCCTTTAAGGCTAAGAGATTCAGGATTCTGTATTACAGTAAAAATCGTAAAGAATGCTTTTGTTTTCAGTGTATCCTGAAGGAAATGCTTAAACAACTTAGAAAACACGGGAACACAAAAGCCATCAGGAGAAAGGGGCATAAAGAACTATTTATGGGAGACACAGGAAATATCAAAAATGATGCTATGCAAACTGACATTTTTACCGATCGTGATGCCTAGGCTTACAATCAAAAGCAAGAACAACTTTCTCATTTTCTCCCATGGTTGCAACTATCTTTAAAGTCTTCTACATTTTTCACAATGCCTTTTAGGCTTTTACATATCTCTTTTGGTTTTATCTTAAAAGAATGCTTATCACTCTCATAAACTTCATATATAAAGGAGAGGAGAGGGAAGGAGGGGAGTGAAGGGAAAAACAAGGGGAGGGGTATATTATTGACAATGTCTTTCTTTCCCACTAGAACGTCAATTTAGTAACATCGAGGAAGCTGTCTATATCATTGTTGACTGATTTTCAACACCAGGAACAATGCCGGTCATGCAGTAGGTTTGGGATGATATTTTGAATGCATGAGGGTTATTCACAAGATTGTTCTCCCTCGGGATTTTCATCAGCTAGAGGGGCTTTGGATTCTAGAAATAGTACAGTAACATAGCAAGACCTTAGCAGCCTAGACGGAACCAGAGCTAATGAAGGAGTCAAGAGCTACTTTGAGCTATCACGTCACATTTGTTTTTTTCAGTCAGTTACTCTTTTAACCTGTATTGAGCATCTACTAGGTACTATATATTAGACAATTGTGAGAGAGTGATAAACAGTGCCCACTCCGGCTCAGTGAGCTTGTGTTCTTTCAAGTAAGCAATTATAGCTTAAATAGAGAATTTAGAGAATGTTAAGAAAGCTCATGTTCAGGGGAGTACTCCAAAGGTACAAAATCTAAACTTCTCAAAATCTCACTAGCAAGAAAGTCTTAGCATATGGACTAAAGACCAAGTCATGAATGAGGACAAATAAGTTATCTGAATTATGGGAAATTAGGAAACAAAGAAGTAAAAAGGAATATCATGTTCTCTGAAAAACTTTTGGAATGTTTGTATAAAGGTAGACTTGACAGCCGTTCTAAAATCTATGGTGGCAACAACAATATGATAGTCATTCCTCAAATATAGTGATTTTAAAATAAATATTAATTAAATTAAAAAAATAAAACTTCTGTTGCTTATGTCACATGCTCAAATGTCCTATGGAGCTAGTGGCTACCACATTAGGCAGTGCAAGTAGTCCTTATTCATCATCTCACATATTTGTATAAAACAACTTTTCTCACAATGGCCAGGATATGGAACCAGTCAGATGCTCATTAACAGATGAATGGTTAAAGAAAATTTGGCATACATACACAGTGAAGTAATACTCAACCACAGGAAGAATGAAATTCTGTCATTTGCAAGAAAATGGGTGGATCTGCAGACCATCACACTAAGTGATATAAGCCAGACTTGGAAAGAAAAATATTGTGTTTTCCAGATGACAACTGGAAGGAGAATATTCATAGACAATACAGAGGGAGGAAGAATATAAAGGATGGGAATAGGGGAAGTGATGCAGGTAATATATACACGTTGAATGCTCCCAAAAATGAAGCTAAGGGAGAAGGGAGCCCAGGGATAAAAATTATAATATATTATTAGATCTGTTTAAATGAAATTGGTTAATAAAATAAATGTAAAATAAACCAATGCTGGCCTAAGCAGTATTACCTATTCTCTGCTTTTCTTTCCTTACCCATGTTCAGGTGATCAATTCACTATAGATCACACTATTCAAAATCTAATAATAGCCTTCATTCACTGATTCATCCACCAATTCAAACAACAGGTAAATTCCCAAATAAATGGTTACTATTCTGTTTTTTTGGAGACACAAAGATGAATACAATCTTTTAGCTGCCGTCAAGGAACATATGTCCTAATAAGGAAGCAGGGAATACATGAGGCAACACATGTAGGCAAGATAGAATTTTACATAGTGATACAGAATTCAAAATGACTAAAATACTATTACTTTAAATTTGCATGAGTTGATCCATTTCACATCCTGATCTTCTCTTCTAGGCAGTGATATCATAAGCACCAGAAATTAAAATATTTTTCGTCTGCCCTGAGCATACATGCCATGTTTTTCCAAACACCTGGACATTGTATATTTTTTCACTAATAACTTGAGTGAGTGCATTTTCTAGATCAAATAACAGGGCAAGTGGTCTTAAAAAAAAACAACTTTATTTTGTTATTCTGTGTTTGTGAGGATATCTATAGAAAATATGAAAAAAAGACTTAACAGACAGTTAACAATTTGCTTCATCATTATTGACAAGTATATCTGCATGATCTTGGAAATTCTTGGGGTGCTGCATTTTTAACTGGGTTCAATGCCAATTTTTAAAATTCCAAACTAGCAAAATAGCATCCAATTGTTTCATCCTGAAAATGCAGATCAGCTCCAGAAAAGGCACAAATATGTCAATTGCATAATCATATCATCAGTTCCAAGCCAGAGAAAAGAGAGTTCGACAGCAGTGTCTGATGAGAAGTAATCACCAAGCTTTAATGGGAGTTTTTGGTTTGCAGAAGCATTACCACATAATAATCTCAGCTTAGCTTCTAATATTTACTAACCTTCAAATATCAGACAAGATCTTTTCCATAGACAGTGTCGATTAAACACTCTTTATAATTTAACAATGGCATATCATAGTAATATCATTTTGCTAAAATATAATCTTATTACAGGACATGCTGAAGCAATTATTTTAAACACAGTATCACTCAGATTAACATTCACCATTTGGTTTAGTTGAAAAGCAAGAACTATCCAGTCAGTCCCCAGAAGAGGCTTGTTCTGATCCTCATTGATTCAGTGTAATAGAGACAGCACGACAGCTTATTTTCTTTTCTGTCCGTCCATAGCTAAACATGGTTTATGTTTGCCTAAGTTAAGATAGGGCTTTCCTTTCAAAGTTTGTAACAATTGAGATTCAATCCTGGAGTTGGAAAAAGTCTAGTTTTCTCCTGCTGCAGAAAAATCTCTCAACACTTAAATTTAGAATGATACAGATGGAAATAAAATTAACCTTTTTTTTTTAACCTCTTCCATCTTCCTATCCCACAGTGACCTAGATCTAGGAAAATTTAGCAACTTACCCAACTCACAGATGATGATGATGATGATGATGATGATGATGATGATGATGATGATGATGATTTTGTAGGTACTGGGAATTGAAGTTAGGACCTCACTCTTGCCATACAGACACTCTACCACTGAGCTACATCCCTGGCCTCCTCACAGATTAACGCCATTTGATGCTGTTTGATAAGGTCAACATTTATTCTGCCAACCTCTTGTTTTTGATTATGCTAGTTGGGATAAATTTATCTCAGGTCTATTTAGTAAGAAAGTTGATTCTTGGATACAGTCTGGTCATGTAGAGAGCATGCTGTGATCACTGCCCCTTGGAGTGAAACATCAACAAAAATCCAAGTGTAAAGACTGCCTCAGTAGTTGCAAGCATGGGAAGGGTTCTTATATTTACGATTTTTTTTTCCCTTTGGTTCAGGCTGTTCCTCCATTTCTCCATTTCTCTCTGTCTTAGCCGCATAACCACTTGGTTCAGTTGGTCATCACTAGAAGAAACTTGGGCTGTTGGTGCCTGAAGGAGGCAAAATTTTCCTACTACTTGACCTATTTTTTGAAACTACATTTGAAACTTGGTTTGCAGGAAAATTTCTGATGATGGGTTTACAGACTAGGAATCAGACCGTTTGCTATTATTACCAGTAAAGTAGTTTAAAAGTACGTGGGATAAAACAATCTTTATATAACCCAAAGGAGAGAAGATAGATAGTAGATAGATAGATAGACAGATGATATAGGTATAGAGATAGAGAGACAGAGATGCAGATATAGAGATAAACGTAGAGAAATATATATGTATAGGTATGGTTAAGTTATATATATTATATATATGATTAAGTAAATGGTGTGAATGTAATCATGTGTATTTATATTTGATCATTATATATGAATGTATGTGCATATATTTATATAATTATTTATTCACTTAATAATCACTATCTGACTTCTTCAAAATTTATTCATCCGCAAAAAAAAAAGGTGGTCTCAGTAATGATAGTAACAGCAAAAATGCTAACCCCATGCCCTTGTCCTTTTAAAAGTCTTCCCTTGAGCTTATTATATTGAAGAAACATGAGTTGACTGGGATGTGTGTCTGGAAGATGAAATTCACTCCCATACATTTCTTAAAAGACTTGAAAGAAGGAGGATACTAGGGTTTTCTTGAAAAATGTGGGATTTAAAATAATTTAGGAGACTGTCAGTAATGAAACCACATAGACCTAGTGATACAGACTACACACCAAATGACATGGTCTTGAGTTTTAAGTGACTGGAAAAGAGGCAGATTTAACTGTGCAATTATTTATTTCTGCACCCTAATCATTTCAACATTTACAAAACATTGCTGTCTTTTTCAGAATGTTAAAAAATAAACTTCAATATGTTTAATTATTTTCTATCATTCACTTGTGAGAAGAAATCATCAAATTCCTGAGGATTGGGATTACTCCTTGGTTATTACTATTTATCAGTAAAAGAGTGCAGTGTTTAAGAATATAGTCTCTGTCAGTGAATACCCTCGGTACTAACCTTACCCTGTCTCTTACAAGCTGATTGAACTTATAAACTTTGTTTACCTTCTCTTTGTTCCAATTTTCTTATATTTAAAATGGGAATCATATCGACCTCATATGGTGATTGTGTAAATTAGATGTTAGTATATGTAAAGTGCATAGAGCTCTTTTTAGTATACTAAATAGTCTCTTCAGTGTTAAAACAGAATATGTGTAATGTCTTACATTAATATATGAAGAACACGTTCAGTGATGATAAAAGAAAAGGGAAACAAAGAGCAAAGATGAATCTAGAGTATTAAGGAGTACTAGAAAATAGATTCCTATTCATTTAGGAAGAATAACTACATTTTTTCACAAGTGGCTAAGTTTGGTTCTAGAGATGATTGTCAATTGTTTTTTTTTTTTCCTCAAGTGAAACTAGCATCAAAATTGATAATTTTTTTAAAGCTGCCAAGATTTTACCCAAATAAATACATTTGGAAAAGAATCCATCTCTCTGCTTATCTGAGAATAATGAAAAGATGTGCAGTGATGACACATTTCAGGAATAAATTTGAAGAGAACTGCTTCATGCAATTTTACAAAGGGACCAAAGGGAAGAATATTCTGTCTATTCAGTAATTAAGTCACTTGTCACCCTCACACATTGGCGGATCTATGGAGATGTCACTTCAGGGGATTTGGTGGCTGCTCTCCCAAGGGAGCCCTTCGCTTTGGGGAATCTGAAGCTGTGCTTAAAGAGGTCATTTGATCCACAGAGTCTGAGGCCGATCACAGCAGTGACAGGTTTTCTTATTGTTGTAAGATGTGTGGTGCACCTTTCATTTATTCTCATGTCAAGCCAAGTTAGATTTGCTCTATGAATGTAGTTCTATTTTAAATATTTCAAAATAAGTATCGTATAAGCTCTTTTAAAAAATAAAAATAATAAGATAGAAGACAGTGGTACTTTTATGTTCACCAAATCCATGCATCTGTCTTACATATTATTGACATTGTCCAGAGGACAAAAGGAGGAATCTTCCTGGTCAGTGAGGCCACTTACGTGAGGCACGCTGCAAGACTCTCTTTATCAGAAGCTGTAGACCGGGATCACAGTGTTAAAATTATCTAGTCAGTTTGTGAGGATGGTGCATAGAGGTGAATAATGAGAAGACGTGGCATCAAAAAGGGATTGATAAACCAGAAAAAAAAATAGGTTCAGTGTAACCAGAGTAGGGGCATAGAACAAAGTCAGGTTTTCTTTCTTGATGTTGAGGACATAGTAGGGAAATATTTTCCCTTTGGATTTTGTAGATTGCAAAAATGCACATAAGTAGGCAATCTAGGTGCATTGTCAGATGTAGATTTTTTTCCCCCACTTTTCTTGTCTAATCCATTTTGGATAAGGAAAAACATTCTAAGAGTGGTATTGCAAATACTTTAGAACAACAGGCCATAGAATCACACAGACCAGATCCATGCAGTCCCTGAAATTTAGCAATTTGGCAAATTTACTTTTAGACACTTTCTACTTTGCTTCCCTCTTTTGCAAAAATATATGAAAACTTCTTACTTCAAAAAGTTAATCAAAAAATAAATCAACATTTTGTAAGTTCTTAACATAGAATCTGGTATAGAATAAACTCAAATATGTTAATTAGTAAGACCTTCATCACCATTATTTAAATTCCTACTATTTTACAGTCTCCCTCTTATCTGCACCTATAGTTAGTATTACGTACAGCTAGTGTGTGTAAATATATAGATATAGATAGTATATATTCATGATTCAGTGTATTACTGAATCACGAATGCTTCTATTTGCAAACGACTGAGTTCCCAATAAAAGCATTCCACTCACAAACGCCACATTGACTGACAAACAGAACTATGGCTATCTTCACCACACAAATATAAATGCAGCCATCTTCCCCAAAAATATAACACAAATTAAGTTCATAAACCAAGACAAGAGAAAGAGAGAGAGATCTGTATATTTACTTGCATATACATGCATTTATGGTATATAGACATTTATATATCGACATTATAAATATATAGGTATATATAAAATATGTAGCAATATTAATGCTAATGGATGGAGGCCTTTGGAAGATTTTCAGCTCAAGATTGCCATAGCTTGGAGTAGATATAGGAAAATGCATAACACCTTCTAGGAACAAATGTAGCTTATATTCAGTCAGAACTCACTAGCCAGCCACCACAGCCCCACATAGAAATGTGTTTTGTTAGCATAATTAAATGCCTGGCAGAAATTTCTTCTTTACATTATATAAAACTTTCCATAACCACAAGTTTTTAAATATCTATTTTGGGATTCTGAGCCTGAAAGGACCCTCCACATTTGTGCATTTTCCAGGTGTAGATATAACAACCCAATTGTATGTTTTGGATTTCCAGCCCGGAACCAGATTTGGAAACACTTTCTAATTATAATGAGCATATGGGCCAGATTACATCTTTTTGTTTCTTATTCAAAAAGAAAGGTCCACTTTGTGTGTTCACAGAAGGTTCTGATTACTCTCTTGCAAAATAAACAAGAAAATTATCCTTTATTTTTATATGTAGCCTTTAAGTATTTTTATGAAATTTTTTAGAAAATAAAAATAGAAGAAATTGTGTATATCAATTAGACTTAATTTATTTTATGTTCTACACCATTAAATTATTTTGACTACTACATTCAAAATCTAGGCTGTATAATGAGCCCAAGATAGTCCTGGTCCTTTATATGTTCTTTCAGATTATTTGTATTTAATCTTTTTCATGTTTATTCTAAATTTACCTTCCATTGAACTGTTTAAAAAAAAACCAGGGTATTAAAAGAGTTGTGTGACCTCTAAAATATTTCAGGAAGCTTCTGTTAATCACTTTTCTTACCTTCA
>RJWT010050558.1:0-10839 GCA_004365215.1 Cuniculus paca
TACCACAACAGAGAACCTAATATTGATAACTTTAGTAGGAGAATATAATGGCGATCGACCATGTAAAATATATGTATTTTGTAATTTATTTAGAAACATGAAAGTATAATCACTGTATTTATAAAACTCCAATTTGTCATAATGCCTGTCTTAAAATTTGTATTTTTAAAAGTGGTCTTCAATAATAAGTGTTTCAATGTTCACATAAATATCAAGTTAATAACAGTAAGTCAAAACTATGCATGCTGCTTACAATAGTGTCCTTAGTTAAAATAAATTGTTAAGTAGATAAAGAATGAGGAAGATGAGTTAAATTATATGACAATATCATGAAATACCCCAAAGCACAGATTTAGAAAGTTTCATTACACTTTCTTGGTAATTTCTGTGCATATACATACACCGCTCTACATACCATAATGTCCCAGAGCATTTGCCTACAAGAAAAAAATTCACAAGTAACATAAAATCCTAGTAGTTATTACAATGATGATGTTTAACTTGGAAAAATATGGCCATACTGCTTTGCATGTTATTGTTCTCACTCTTGGTCATTGTCTTTGTGTTTCCCTGACTGTATGTATACTAAACTGGGTATAGATTTGACAGTTGGTGGTGGGATAAAGACAAATACAGTATGTTTTTAAGCATTCTAGAGATGGAATAAATGGAGCAGGAGTTAAAACTTTGTAGGCAAGGAAAACTGGGTTTGATATTGGGCAAGTTTTGTTTCTTAACTTCTTTGCAACTGGTTTCCTTAAGTGTAAAATAGAGATAATGACATTTATCTCCCAGAGTTGTTGTAAGAATTAAATGAGATAAAGAACACAGAAAATTCTCAATAAATGGAAGTTATTTTTCTTCTAATATGTATTCTTTCTAGCTGACCCCACTTGAGATCTTGGGGAAGGACATTACCATTTGCGATTTTACATCTGTAAACTAGGACTATTTGTTTATTTGATTGCTGCAAGGCTCATATTTTTAAAACTGTGGTTATAAATAATGATGATGATGACAGATGACAGTTATAATGATAATGATGTAGAATGGTAATAATTATCATTTATTAGGCTTTTTGGATATGCCAAAATGACTAGTAGTATTCATTTATTGAAAGCATAGGATGTGATATGTACTTTTATACAGTTTTTTTTATCCTCACAAGAATATGTTTAAATTAGGTGTCAACTATTTTAGAGTTGAGGGAAGCGAGGTTAAGGAAGATGAATGACTTAAACTAAGACTTAAATTCAGATCTGCTCAATTTTGAGTCCCATAAATTTTCACTTTAATGATTCTGAGTTACTGAATCTGCAATAAAGTAACAATGCACACCAAATGAGATTTGAAAGGAACTAAACAAGAACTTCTTTGTGCTGGGCAATAAAGGACAAACCATTCCTTGCAAGATATAATCCTGTTTCTTTAATATAGAGAGTAAGATAAAAATGGAAAAAGGTTATGTTCTCTAAATTGTTCTTATAATTGTTTTTGACATGCACAAGATAAGTTACGTGGGCAGTAAGAAAGCTGAACCTAAGCATCCTTGAAATGTGTTTACCCCACTGATTGTCTATATGAGGAGAACTCTGATTATATCACTCAAAGCAGACACCTCGGGTCACAAAATGAACCTTGCACAGATTACATATGCATTGCACAGTATGTTTTTTCTCTTTTTATTCTGTATCATTTATCATCGATATGCTAAGCTTAGCTTAACAGCTGAGAAAACTCAAACACATAAAGCCAAAAACATGGTACTCCTCAACCAATGATGATAAATGCCATGCAATCTAAACACATCTGCACAGAACACAGCCCAGGCCATGCACTAGCTAACACACCACCAGGAAATAAGTGAGGAATACACACGTGGACTCATATAAAGAAGCCATCCATGAAGGAGTAGAAAAGCTAGGAATCTGTGGAAGATTAAGAGGCAGACTTGGAACTTTTGGAAGAGCTACATTGGGAAGACTGTTGGCGATATTCCTGTAAAGAAACAAACAACGTGGGAAGGGACCACCATAAGCAATAACTACAGATGGCCATGTGTAAAGTCATAAGGTCAGGACTGAGAAGTAGATACTCTGTGAACACTAGGTAAGATACCTACTTGACAGGCTGCCATGTCTCTTGCTCAAAACCTCTGTGAACTGACTGGGCGATGGAGGACTCCATGAGATCCACGTAGCGGACAACCAAGGGCACAAAGATCTCTTGCAAGTGTTTGTGAAATTTTCCATTACACAAAAGTGCTGAAATAGCCAAGCAGAAAGAGTGTTTGTCAGAGGAAAAATATCAGTCATTTGGAAAATATGGATGAAAAAAATTTCCTGATCCTGACACAGGAGAACTGATAAAATACAGATGATAAAGGATGTTGCTCTCTGTATTTAACTCATACCATGGAAATTGACCAAAAAGTATAATAAACCTTCTATATACGGCTGTCAAAACAAAAGTAGACTATATCTCTATAAAATGTTCCTGAAAGGTGGTACGTTTGTCCTTTCTAAGAGGTTTAACATAGAGGCACGTGACCTCTTTCTAAAATTCTAGGGTGCTGCCAGTTTCCCTGAAGGTCATGACACATATAAATGAAGCAATTAAGGGGAAAGTTAAGAGTCTCTGTGTTAGGTTGTGTATCACAAAACAGCCAAACCTGTGCAATTCTAAAAGGTAAGCTTAATTGCTTCTAAGACCTTATATTTGCTTATATCAGTAGGATACTGACTCTGGCCTTGGGAATATCTATTTTGATGTAAGGGCTTCTTAGTTATTTTTGACTTTTCTTTTAGGTGACCCAGTTTACACCTGTGTATTGCTTTTGGTGATGCTGGGGATTGAATACAGGGCTTCTCGTATGTGAATAGGAAATCTATCCCTAGCTATACCCCTATCCTAGCATATAGGTCTTTAAAAATAGTGTATCACTTGGATTTTTTTTTTCAGTTTTCTATCAGTCTTTAATGAGGTTCAGTTTGGAACATCTCATTTAAAGAAACTGTGGAAGTTTTAAGATTTTGTGCTCCTGGGAAAATCTTTTGGACATACTCTACCTACTTCATTCAGGAGATGAGTGCCTTCCATATGCAGGATGTAATTTCACAGAACACGGGTTAGTATGTGCCTAACTTGCACCTAGAAAGAATAGACCTTCTATGTGAAAATACTAACACTAGGTAAAATTCAATTAAGAATTTGTAACTTTTTGGTTAATACTGTTACTAACTGTAAATAGTTCCCAAATGACATATTCTAAACCTAATTATGACCTTTTGTAACAACCCCGTGAAATGAAAATATTCATATAAAAATATATGTTCAATAGTGAGGAAAGGTTTTGCTGCAGGAGAGCATCTCAGTTAAATCTAAATAACAGAGGAGCTTTCTATGGAAGACCTGGAGGGAAGATTTCCCGTCAAGGGGACAGCTAGCCCAAACTTCAGAAGAATAGACTAGTGTCCTTTCAGAACGAAGAGAAAGCCAGAGGCGTAAGATAATACCCTTTTAAAAAGATGAAGAATAGAGTAAGGAAGGGGAAGAGGAATTCGTGGAAGTGTAGAGATCATGGGGCATGGTGAAGGCGATGGGTTTTATTGGGTGCAATGGGAAGATTTATTGTTATTATTAAGTAAAGGAGACACGTGATAATCTCTGGCTAATGTGTGGAAAATGGAATAGGTGATTAACAGCATGGCAAAAGTTAGTGATCAGTTTCTGCAACACTGATCTATTGTTTCTGTCTCTGATACAGTGCAGTCTTTCTTTGAGGTTAACAAATCTTTTCTGACTTATCTGCATGCTAAAAGCTTCCCATTAAAGTAGTAATAAACATATTTCATGATAAATGCCTTGCCTAGAAGACTAATGTTATCTTGGTGTTTTCATTACCACATTAAAAGGAGCTTATCTTTTCTGGGAGATTTAATCATAAAGGTAGAGGGTACTATATATCATGTAATTCATTTACTTTTACCAAAAGCCACCTAAATAAGGATGTATCTAATCTAAATATAATATCTAAATCATTGTGATAGGAAAATTTTAAAATAAACTGAAATCTGATTTATAGGATCTTTAAGACCTCTCCCTCGTCTTGCTCTTCCTCTTCCCCAACCTTTTTGGAGAGGCAGAAATTCAATTAAGTTATACAGTGCTTATTTCTTATTTATTCATCACAAAAAAGTGTGCAAGAAACTATGACTTTAAAGAATTGTCTTTATCAGCAAGAAAACAGGAACAGAGAGTTTGGAACACTTGCCTAAGTCCATTTAGTCAAAAGGCAGTAGAACTAAGATTTGATACCAAAGCCCAATGCTAATCTTGGTAGACTGTAATAGCATCTCTCCTTACTTAGGTTACCGTAAACTACTGGCGATCTATCCACCCATTCAGCCTAACATCGGAATGTCAATATCTCTATGTTATAGGAATGCTGAATTAGAACTTTGAAAAAAAAAACTCAGTTACAATATGAAAAAGTTGTGTTGAACAAGACTATTACATTTAATGACTGGAAAAATAATATTTCAACGTTTTGAAAATATTAAACGCAGTAATAATGTAATCATCACTGAAAGATGGAAAGTTTTACATTCGATACAGGAAGACTATATGCCTAAGCCTTCATTTATATGGTCTATTAATAAAAAAATTTAGGACATAGGCTTTCCATCTTGATAGGTACTGTTAACTGCCATCATTACTTTTAATTACACCTACAACCAAAACACGTTTATATAATAGAATTTTACAAAAGAGCATTGCACTTTACCAGTACAAAAGCTACTTTCTTAAAGTCAGTTTGTTAAAATGAAGAAACATATAAGTAGAATTATACTCAATGTTGCTATTAAATGTTATAATGATTGCAAGATTAAGTAGCAATTGACTCAAGTGTATATCTAGGAAGACAAATCTTTTTTCACATCTTTGATAAGTACCAGATTTACTGTCTTGTGTTAAAAAATCAACTTCTTTTCTTATATTCCCATCCTCAGAGTAAAAAACAGAGATTTTGCTACACAAGAAACATGAAAGTCCGTACCACATGCCTTTTTCTCACTTCTTACATTCAACTAGTAATCAAGATCTGTTATTTTATATCCTTTATATCATACTGTTATACTATGTCTTCGTCCTTCATGGTACTGGGGTTACACTAGCTTAGCCCTTTTATCTTCTTTTGACTCATGCACTTACTTCCCAACTGGCCTTTACTCTAGTAATTCTCCCTCTGCCAATCCATATTCTCAAAATCTTAAGCAGAAGAGTTTTCTAAAATATGAAACAAGTAACTGTACTTCTAAAGACTGTAATCTTTTAGTGGATCACCATGACAAACTTCAAAGGCCTCCATGCTGTACAAAAGCGCTACAAGATCTGTCTTAAAGTTACCTCTCTGGCACACGTCCTGTGGGCCTGACTCCCCTATTTAATATGGTATAAAGATTTTCATGATTCATTTATAGTCCTCAAATTTTTCAAAGAAAAGGCTTCATTCTGCTGGCTCCTTGACCAATTACTGGCTTTTCTTGCTTATTCCCAACTCTGCACAGATTCCCATGTGGTTCTTGTTGTACAAATGGTGCCAGAATCTACTGACATCTCTGATCCTGAGGGAAGAACCATGTCTGTATTCTCAGTACCTAGCCACATTCTTGCCTCACTGAAAATATTTAAAAGTTTATTGAGAGAATAAATACCTGAATATAACTAAAATAACTGTATTATTACTCAGGAGATTATATTAAATGACAACTGCAGAGCCTAGTTCACTGAAGTCTACATATTGCCTCATACTTCATACATGCATATGGTAGGAAGCAATGCTATTACAGGAAATCCTATTATTGATATATGTGTCCAAGATTGGATCGCTAATAATTCTACTTGATAATATTTCATATCTCTTTTTTTTAAATAAATGTGGCAAAATAGGATTTTTTTTTCTGATCAGTTATGGTTCTTAAAAATGAATGATTTTTTTTTCCCCACAGAATTTAGAGAAAATGGAGATTACCTGTAGTTGCTATGAACTACAAAAATCCTTCCATTTTGGCTAAAAGTTTGCTCATCTTTCAGCTTAGAGTTTCCTTTTGCTTTTTAAAAATTAATGATGATCCCATATTTGAAAGTTTTGGAAAATTGTCACCATTATTTCCTTAGTAAATGAGCAAGGAAGAAGAGGGAGGGAAGAAGAGAGATGGATAGAGAAAGATGGGAAGAAAGAAGGAAGAGAAGAAGAAATGAAGGGAAATACACATACAGGGGGAAAAGAGAATATTTGGTATCTAAAAGCAGCACTGCAGGAATACATTCTGCACTATACTTGCTTATGTAAATGTATGCTCTTTTTCTTAGTTGCCCATATGCCAGTTTGTATCTTACTCCTATCAGACACTGACAAAAGAGCCTCTTAATATGTAGCCTGAGGCATCAGAGTGAGTGCTTCCATCTTCTCCATCTGGTTTCACAAGGATAGGTTATGCTATGGGGCTGTCACCTGTCTAAATCAAGCCTTCACAAGATACCCGTTGTTAATTCACTGGAAGAGGCAAGTTCTCAATGTGGCCTCATCTAAGAATGTTTCTAACGCTGTGCCTGAGGTGTGAGAGCAAAAGGATTGCGTCTGAGTCTCAAAAAGTGGTTACAACAACATCAGTGGAGGGTCAGCACCTACTTTGCTCATCAAAATAACTGTCTTTCTCCCCACCCAAATTACATGTTTGCCAATATCACCTTGTCAGAAAATAATGAAGCATCAATGACACCAACCCTATGGTACAATTAGAAATGACAAAAAGCAAAAGGATTAAATAAAACCTAAACTTTTTATAGCAATACAGAAAGGCTTAATTACTTTGATCATCCCCAATAATTAATAAATTAGAGTTGATTATTTACATACCCAGAAGTCTTATAACAGTAGCTGTCATAGGCTTTTAATAGTAAGATTTCGACAGAGAAATTAAGCTGTAATCCAATTAGTAATACTTACTGAGACAACAATCACTAGGCAAAATGAATAAGCAAATAAAAGAGTTTACTGTTTTTAGAGTAAAAATATGCTTCTAACTCTTCAACTCAAAATCTAGTTTTATGTTGGTGCATCCCTTTCCAGTTAGTTAGTACTCCTTGATTATTAGTAAGAATGATCTTCCCTACTTCTACTTAGGTACTTCAGAAGGAAATGAGTAATTCATTCACTAAAACACAACAAACACCAACCATAATAAAATCAGCAAACTGCCCCAAAACAACAATTATTCAAGGGATATAAATTGTACCAACCCTGAGTAAGACGAGCACCACAGATAAAGATATAAAATTAATATGCTGCTCTACAAGCTGACAAGTGCATGTAATGACTATCACAGGAAATACGAGCTTCAGGGGAAAAGTCAGAAGAACCACAACCACAAAAGGTATAATATAAAAGGAAAATACACACAAACTCAATTAGAACATGCTGAGATCTAGGAATAGCACCCAGCCAAGAATCTGCCACATTAAATAGGCACTCAATAAATGTCTGTTCATAGCATAAATGTCAATAAAAATCTACCTCCTAAAGGCAACCCATTAAGTAGAATAGGAAAGAAGGTAGATTTTATTCTTTTAAAAAATTGCTAAGTAGTTTATATAGTTTATTAATGCTATTTTATACCTTAACTATCATAGTGAACTCTTAGATCTATATCCAACTCTCCTTTCCCCCCTGGGGCATTTGTTAAACATACATAGATTCACATACACACAGGTGCGTGCATATGTACATCAAGAGACAAAAAGTGACATGAAACAAGAGAGCACAGATATAATATTTCTTACTTTTTGGGGCAACAAATCCCCAAACCACAAATACAAATTATAATACAAAATTATAATAAAAAATTTCATAAGTCAGTACATGAAACTGACATATCTTACTTCTACAATATACTGTGTTATAGTTTATTGCGCCTCCATCCCTTCCACTACATTCTATACCTTTCCAGTGCAGGAATCATTTCTCATTTACCCATATAACTTCAAGGTGCCCGCAAGTTGAAAATTATAGGTGTTCAGCACCTGTTTCTTGTGGGATTAATTCAGTAAATGTCAATACAAATTTTAACCAAGAGTTAGGGCAAAGACAAGAAATCTCTCAGGCTGGCAGTTCTCACACCGCTTTTTATGAGATTATTTAATATTAAGACCAAATGCAAAAGTCTGTAATTTTACTGCAGTTACAGCCTTTTAATCTTTCAGCTTATGCCCTGCAATGCCTGCTCCTATTAATGGGAACAACTGACTACAGCTGTAACACTATCAACTGCCCTCAAGTGTGGGTTCTTGATATCTGTAGTCTGCAGAAGTCAGATGTTTCTACAAATCTGCTGTGAAAGACACAGAAACATTTCAGACCAGGTTACCATCTTGAAGCTACTAGATTCTAAACAATATAAAACTCGGATTTAAATATAAAAAACAATGTCTACACGCAGTAAGGAAAGTAGGGATGTACTATGGAATTCAAGTGAGAAAAGAAGGTAGTTTTCCCCTGTTTTTATTTCTTTTATTATTCTGATCAGTAAAACAAATTCTGACACATAATTTTGAATTCAATCAGCTCTAGGGATTAGAGTTCAATACATTTTCACATTTTGGTGGTCATTCTATCATATATAAAAGTACCAGCCTATAAAACTATGCTGGCATATAGTGTCTGCATAATCTACAAGTTATACCCTTTCTGCATTGTTCTCATTATATGTACATACAAATATATCTATAAACATCAATTCGTGAATTTCAGACACATCGTTCATTTAAGCACTTGAGGTGGAATAACACGCAGGTGTCAGCCCTCCATATTTCAAAGCTTGAAGATTAACCTAATATACAATATGGTGACCTAACAATTCTTCATTTGAAAGAAATCTGAAAAATAATCTCTGATACAGCCTAAGTGTGAGAATAACCCAGCGGGATTTCCACCTCTTCATTTCTTAATGAGTTTTTTGATAATGAGCGGCGACTTTGCCAGTCACTCTGGGCTCTATTATGGCTAATTTGACTCCACTTCACTCTCCTTGTTAATTATTAACACTAGCCTTTTTATCCTCATGAGACCACATTCCAATTTTTCCTTTTTCGATTTTTATGAGCCCATCTTTATGGAGGTGAAAGTCTTGGAGAACAGGTTTTTCACTTAGTGCAGAGCCTGAACATTTATTATTCGTTTAGGTGGAGACGCTGTGACATTGATTACATAAGCACGGGTGTTCTTCTGGATGGCTTTAATGTGCTAGCAATGTGAAAAGGCTGTTAATTAAAGAAGAAGCACCGTGGTATTTTTCACTTGGGAATCAGTTCCCAATAGAATGGTCATTTGCCACTTGCTAGCATATCCACAGATGAAAAGGTGACTAGCTCCAAGGGTTTGCCTTTCAGTAGCGCTGAAAGAAATGATTTGTGCCATTTGCAGATGGCTTTCATTTGTCAGAAGCGGTCACTTGCTGTATCTATTCTCCATGGGATGACTGTGGACAATAGCACAAAAGGCTAGAATCTATCTGCCCTGGCTTTATACTCATTTGGTATCATTTAACTATCACGCTAATGGTTTCATTATGAAAATATTTATTTCCCCTCATTTTCAGTACTTCTCTTTCAAAACTGTTTCCTTAGATACCATTTAAATTGACTGCCTAGCTAGTGCTCTCTTGATCGGGGGGCAATGGCTGGGGTAGCTGGAGGCAGGGTAAAAGGCAAGCAGGAGCTTGGTCTCTTCTAGCAAGAAATGAGGGAGCCTGAGTCTGTTTGTGTCATCAATCTTGCTCTGGGAATCAGTGCGCAAGGCTGGGAGGGAAGGGAGACCTGGGGACAGTGGCTGAAAGTGTGGTGCAGCTGGTCCTCTTCCCTGGAGGAAAACATATCTCATCTCCAAGGGTTCTGAGAGCCGTGGCTTTCCCTGATGCTGGTAACTGTAAAGCAAGACACATACCTCAGACATGATGTGGTTTACTTCTCCTTAAGATAGAAACTGAATCGGTACTCTTAAATCATTTTCCTGCTACTTAGTTTAGCTCCTGAAAATCTTGTCACAGACAAGATACTGCCTAACTTACGGGCTAAGACAATACATACCTATATCTGATCCTTTCTTCACTCTCTACCCAACACTCTTCCTCTGCCCTGATCATAATATAATGCTTTATGCTTTCTGAGTTCACAATAAAAGTTCAAGGAATCTCTGATCTCTATTAAAAAGATTATTTAAAAAATATCTCCTGAACCTCCTTTTGTTACTGTGGAATGAAACGAAACCAAAGAGTGAATGAACAAGCTCCAATTTCCCTCTGTCCCAGGTTCCTGTGGGCAAGCCCCTGCCCAGGATCCCGCCTTGTAGAGATTTAGTTTTCTGAGCAGGAAAATGAAGAAGCTTTTTAAAAGATTTCCTCCACATGCTAGAAGATAAATGCACATTTCAAAACATCAGAGCATTAAGATTTTAATAAAAATGATGGCAAATAACTTATGGGAACACCTCAGTTATTCATGGAAAAAAATCTCCCTGCTAAAAGGTTCTCAAACCACAAATAATGTAGAAATTCCAACTAATATTTCTGTTTGTTTGATGGGTCTTAGCAATTTTAAATTTTAGAAAAAAAATGAGACTAGTTATTTATTAGTAATAACTAGTGATTAGTAATTTTAGTATTGTTAATTCTTAGTAATAAATCACAATAACTTAAAGTCTATACATAATTAATAGTGCATCTTGTATAACACACACATACACAGAGAATTATATCTCTGTAAATAAGCAGTATTATTCAG
>RJWT010050559.1:0-10812 GCA_004365215.1 Cuniculus paca
GGCTCCAGGCTGAGGCACTTCCAGCCACCACCTTCTTCTTCATTTAAATTCTTTTTATTCTCTTTGTGGGCTTCAATTCATATTTTAGATTCTTCCTTGGTTCAGGGGACCCAGTTCCTTCCTTCTTGTCCTCTCCATGATGTTATATTCCAGCATCTGAACTGTTTCTCTCAGAGAGACTGTTTACTCTGCTGCTTACTGTTCCGCCATCTTTAGCTCAATAGCTGTGATGTCTATCTTTTATGATTTTCATCAAGCTTCCTCTTTCCCAGAGATCCAACATTTGGGAGGGTTTGTGAAATACTGGAGACTTCCTGATGTTCACCTGCACCCCTGAATTTAACTTCAGACTCCTCCATATGAACTGGTACCTCTAAGGAAGACCACAAGGTTGTTTCCAAGCTTTGTCCTTTGAAAGATATTAAGCATTATGCATCATCCATGGAGGAAGATTTTTGATCACCAGCAGTGGTGCCAATAATCAGTTATTTTGAAAACCAACAGACTGAAATAGGAGAATGCAGGTGAATATTACTGTGCTTTTACCACTGGGAGCTAAGAGGAATTGAAACCTCCCTGGTAGGCAGAGAAGGAGAATCTGCACATAAGAAAGTGTTCTTTCTCTAGCTGGGTCTCCCCCTCCACATCTACACCTCCACCTGGACCATACTCAAACTATTCTTATTTACCTATGAAGCATTACTTTTCCACTTTATTCCTTTGAATTTTTCTGGTCCTTTCCCTTTCAACTTACTTATTCAGAGCCAGTTAAGCCAAAGAGTGGAGAAAAGTATGTTGGGGGCTCAAAGTGATCAATTTTGAGTGGTCCTTCCAAAAGTGCTAACCACCTGCTGTAATCCCTGCCACATTTGCAGATTCATGAAAACTCTGTTTGCAGAAGAGGTCTTATGGCATAATTCAAATAGATATGTTTTTCTCTCTTCAATAAGTAGCAATATAGTGCCAATAGGTAAAGTGATACACAAAATTTAATAGGCATATTCACAAAAAATATAAACATATATTGAATTTAAAAGCAAGACTCTGCAAATTGCTTCTAACTTTGGCAAAGTCAATCCACCATGAATGCATTAAAAACTTTAGCCTATGAACTGCATCTACCTTTTTAAATTCTTTTAGTAATAAAAAGAGACGAAAATCAGAGAACTTCTCACTTATTAATTCTGGAACCTTAAAAACGTTTGCTTAACTTCTCTAAACCTCTATTCTAATTCTTCCTCCTTAAAACAGGGAAAATAATTTCGTAGGGTTATTATGAGAGTTAAATTAAATAATGGCCAGCAAGCACCTGACACACCTGGGTGATGGGTGCCCTGAAGGTGCTCAATAACATGAACGTGCTGTTCCTCTCAGTGCTTAATGGTACAAAGTAGACTATTCACCCAGAAGAGAAGTGACTCATCCAGAAGAGAAATTACTGAAAAGTGAAAATGAAAGGGTCATTCCCAGTGACCATGAATGCTTTCCCAAACCAAGACTTTCAAATGTACTGCCAGTATATTTTTCATAAAGACCCTCATCAGGAGAGTTCTCTCACAGCCTCTCTGAATTCTTGACCTACACCCATGATAGTCAAATCCCCAGAGACAAGACCACCCTTGTGCGGTGTTTCTACTCCACAAGCCTCTGTGTCCTTACTGCTCTTTGTCTGCACCAGATTGAAGTGTCTCTGCTCTACCAGAAATAACAGAGACAGTGGACTTTTCATATCAGACTCCTTTCCCAGTAAACATGGCTCAGATGTCTGGG
This sequence comes from Cuniculus paca, assembly GCA_004365215.1. Classification (NCBI taxonomy): domain Eukaryota; kingdom Metazoa; phylum Chordata; class Mammalia; order Rodentia; family Cuniculidae; genus Cuniculus; species Cuniculus paca. Next base: position 1,771 of record RJWT010050559.1, read on the forward strand.
ACAAGAACTGGACAACGTGGGGTCTCAATTTTCAAAAACTCTGGCCTTATCCAGCTTTAGAAATGCTCTCCCAAAAGGTCTCCCCAATTTTAGGATACATTTAGTTACTGCACCTTGTTAGGAATATAGACACTTTTTCCTGGCCTTAGAAAGAAGGCTATAATATTAATGACTAACCTGTGAGGCATGGCATTTGTCCATCTTCCCATTGTCCATGCAGTCTACCTGGGGTTAGTTTTCACTATAGTACTTAACCAAGAAAGCCAAGTTCCCCTACGTGAATCCCAAGGATAAATATCCTCATTCCAGTCCTCTGGCTTCTTTCATTAAAGAATTACAAGGACCTGGTCTGGAGGAAGAGGAGAAAAAAGCCAGGAAATCAGAGCCACTGTCTTGCCAGGAATGCATGCTCCGATGGAAGTCGATGACAAAGGTATCCATGCCAAATCCCAAACCGGAAAGAAGCTATCTGAGATGGAAGGAGACCTCCACCTGCCAAGAGCTAGCAACTTGTTGAAAAAGTAAATCATTTAGGAGGCAGGACTCTTACTCTTAACTTTTTGTGGGACTTTGGAAAAGCCAGTTAAGGTATTGTGCCTCGTATTCCTATCTGTACAGTAAAAGAGTTTATGTAAGATTAGATTATTATTAGAGAATCTCTAAGTTTCCTTCAGCATTAAGAAGTTATATAGATCCCTGCCCAGAAAGAAAAAGAAAAATTTATCTGAGGGACAAAGGGGATCAAACTTGACAGAGTCCCGAGATTAGGGAAGCATAGCTCTCTGTGACCCAAAAAGGATAAAATCAAAAAAAGAACTAAGTGAAATACACTCATGATTAATCAAAGGGGATTGAAAGTCATTGCTAACCTCACAGCTACCTTGCATCACCCCCAGCTCACCTCCCTTGGGACACTCCTCCCTTTCTTTAATGCCTCGTTGTGATTCTCAAAAACTGTGATCACTCAAGGTTGAAGCTTTTAATCTCCCATGTATAAAAGGATATGCAAATAGAGTTCAGTTTCCTGTTGAGTCTCTGCCAAGGTCTTAGCCCGGCAGTTCTGGGAAAGGAGCCAAGACCTCATATTTCTTGGCTGTTAACATTCTTCCATCTGTGCTCAAGTCAGCAGCCTGGGCTTCAGGCTGTGGCTTATCTTTAGTCTTACACTTTCCCAAAGGAAGCCCGTTAGAATATTCTGGCAAGAAAGTAAGATAGAGCTAGCTCCCAAATAACCAAACAGAGCATTATCTTGTTATGTTTGGAGGCAGACAGAAAAAAGAACCAGGAAATGCATATTCTTACACGAGAGCTTCAGAATCCACTTATAAGCTACCTGAGGTACTGATAGGAATTAGGTCTTAGGCAGGGCTTGCAATAAGTCATCTGTGTCTCCACGATGGGGTTTCTTTCCTACGCGGGATGAAAAAGGTAAGGTCCTCGGATACAGTAATAGCCCTATACAACATTCAAAAACAAAAGGCTTGAAAATATAGATATCTCAGCATGTTTTTGAGCAGAGTCTTCTGTTAAACAACAGAATCAGGGACCAGAATGTCCCCTGCATCTTCCTGGCTGAACTCACACAAAATAGCAGCTGCCGTTCTTACTCTATACAAGGCGTGCAGACCCATATACTGAAATGTTGTTACCAACACTCTGATGGAGAATTGCATATTCCAAACCATGTTAAACCTGACCATTTATTAAAGATGGATTTTTAATGTTTTCTGCAAGTGCCTGACTTATTTGTACTTTCCAGTATTTTCTTGCAGAAGCCAACTTCCACCTGGACTTTCCTGTACATTCTCATTTCCATAGCAAGATCAGTGTATAAGTGAAATTCTTTTTAATTTTTTCACAAACCTATAGAGAGATTTCTTTCTTTTTATTTGTCCATTTCTCTGGACTACATCAGTTAAAAAGAAATCTTCTATGTGTTATTGTTCCAAACCCAATCACTCACACTTGGTGTCATCTGCAACATACTGCCTCTAAATCTGTCTGTCTGTCTCTCTCTCTCTCTCTCTGACTCCTTAGGCCTCCACTTTTTAAAAGTCACTCTTTCTTTGAAATCTACTAACAGAGTATCCATACTCTACAAAATTTCCCCCCCCCAGTTCTCCCTCCCAGCCTCTCTCACCTGAGCCTTAACATCCTACAGCAGTGATCATTCCAGACCATTTACATCTCGACAGAAAGTGATTCAAAACAAGTCCCTTCCTGTTCTTGTTTTTCTCATCTTGTGCAAGTCTGAAAGTTAGCGCCTCCTTGCGTCCTTTGTGGGCAATTTTCTCAAAGACTTGCCCCAGAGCGGCACGTTTTGACTGAGGCTGAACTCCATTCACCCTTGGACTGCCAAACTCAGAGAGACTCAGGAACTTTTATCTATAGCCCAGCCCAGCTACTTTATCACTGTAATTTGTCACTGGAAAAGGTTGGACCATTGACAGATGATTCTTGTAAAGGTTCAGAACTGACTCAGATTCTGCAATATATACGGATGCTATAAAGCTCTCAGACAAAGTCATTGAATGCATCTGTTCTGTGGGCTAAATGAAAGCTCCTCAGATCACACACCTTCCATGAAAGAAAGAAGCACTGTCACCCTAAACAACTCCAACTCTGGACTATGTTTTTTTCCTAATACCGCACCTAGTCCTACAATATATCTATGGCAGGCCCAGTCTACTCAAAAGTTGCCTACAAGGCAGCACAGGATTATATTAGTCTGGAGATGCACAGACAAGTAAAACTCCAGAGAAAAGTCCTCCCCTCTCTCCCATGTAAAGACTGCACGAATTCTATATAAAGCAGGTCTCTAATCACTCTATATTTCTATTTGAATATATTTCTCACAGTTCCCATATGTTGTTTTTGCATATATAGAATTTAGGATGAAAATTGAGACTCTATCTCACATACACGAGTTAATTCAGCTATCAGTGCTGATTGTGTGGAGGAAGAACTATTTTGCACAGCATTTACTAACCTTGGAGAAAAACAAAAGAGAAAATTTCTTCCTACCACAACTTTCTCTCTGGATAGACTGCTTGCCAGCAAAAGGTCAGGATGGTTCTGCCATAGCTTTTTGGCTTCCACACCCCAAGTCATCCTGTCTGTATCATACCTGGAGGAAGAATCTTCTTGTTCAGCAGTGTATATGCCATCACACTGATACTGTTAGTCAGACCTGACTGTATAGCTTGTTTTATAACCCTGGAAAAGCTCGTGTTGTAAGAGAGAGGTGGGAAGTAGTGGGACAGATAAGGCCTGAATGCTGGGAAACTGGTCAGGCCCTCTGGGGACTTGATCCTCCCACCTGCTGCCTGACCCGACAGACACAGCTTTCTTAGGAGGCACCAGAGGCCCAGAATGTCCACATCCTCTGGTACCCTGTACCCCTAACATCCAACATTTGAGTTCCTTTCCAATTCAGAGAACAAAAGCTGCTGGCTTTGGGCCAATTCACAACAGATGTAGGCCACAACCGCCATCTACCCAGAAAGCATCCACCAGAGCTGGGCATGAGAATCATCTTCTTGGCAATTCCCACACATGTAAGCCCTTCAGTCATTTAACACCTGCTCAAAGAGAGGAGAGAAGCTAGGAGACTTTCTCCAGAGAATCTCCTGGAGAGGGATTAATTAATTAATTTAATTCTCTTGGGAATTAAAATGACAGATTATTAATAAGATTTAAGAAGGCTGAGACAGAACTAAGGAAATCATTGGAAACTAGGTTGTATACTTTTATAGGTACTTGAGGAAAATCAGCAGATCTATCCATAACCCTGACATAACACCTTGGCATGTCACCAACCTTACCCATCTCACTGAATCCCACATGGTGATTGTACACTGATAGAATTCAAAACCAGGAGAAAGACTTGTCCCTCTCTGCATATAGGTCAGTGAGAATGGGGATTCTGGTGATCAGACTATCATTGCAAATTTGTGCCAGGGCTTACAAGGATGTCCTTGTATTGCAACAATCAGTACCCTGGCTATCTCTAAGTTTGTAGATTTTTTCCAAACTATTTTTCCCCAAGAAAATTATCCTTGTGTGTACTGCCTATTTAATAAAGCTAAAAAAGTAAGAAGAACAAACTGCAAGAAGTAGAACAAAGACATTAGTAAACAGGAAATACTGTTGTGGGCTCACAGTATTGATATTAACCTGACCACCTCAAAGAATGCGAAGGTCAATATTACAATGTGTGTTTTCCTAAGGACTCTGAAAGAATATGTGAAAATTCAAGGAGTGTTGCTTTAAATTTAAAAAAAAAACGGCTTAGTTGTGGCTGAAATGATCCAAAATTTTGTCAGTGACTAAGGCAGGCTACTGAATGCCATTCCTTTGCCAGCTGTGAAGTAGTTTGTCTGTGGTTCCCCATTCTCCTCTTTCTGTGCCTTTTTCTTGGACCCTCCTCCTTATTGCATCTCTCATATGCTTTCATTCTATTCCCATCCAAATCCAATCTCAATGATTACTTGAATCCAATTTTCACTAATGTTTGAGTGATGGAAATCAGGGAAGGCAGTAGTTTTTCTAAGATTGGAGACAGAGGTAGCATTTTATTTTAAAAGAGATAATAGCCATAAGCTAAAGACTGAAGCACTGTGGCAGAATTTTCAAAGCTTAAGGAACAGTGCTCACAACGAAGGTGGAAGGCTGTTCTCTCTTTGGGGTTCTGTGAATCACGCATGGAAAGTCTGGAGCCTCCCAGAGTGAGCCCTTCTTTTTCCATATCCAAGAATAGGTCCGGCAGGAGCACCTAGTCAACGGCCATTGACCTGATCTTGGAGAAAGGCTTTGCAGCGGAGGGTAGCATGGAGGTCAAGGGGCAGGAAGAGGTACCTGGAAAGAGATTGCATTTCAACAGCAAGAACAGCTTCACAATCGTTCAGCAGTGAAACGAGCATCGCTGTCCACGAGAGTTCAGTGATGACTACTGGGAGGTTGCCTGCACTGGCTGGGAGCTGAACTCAATGACCTGAGCGCTTTTGGTCCTTACAGAACTCTACATTGAAAGAAAATTAGACCTGCTAGCAAAGAGTAGCCACATTTACTATTTTGGTATATTTCTTCTAAGTTTTCATTGTCCATGTACCAATTATTACAGTCTATAAATGTCATCATATTCCATATATGAATTTGCATCCCTTTTAACATTATGTAATCAATTTTCTATCTTATTAGATACTTTTTAATCTGTACTTTAATAGGTTACATTAGTGCTGTATCTAGGGACATAATATAGTGGACCCAGTTTTCTTATGGAAAAATGTTTAGGTAGCTTCTACATTTTTCCCATTATAAAAATTTGCCACAATGAACAGATCTGTGCTGATGACTTTTTCATTGTTTAAAAGTATCACATATGTGTATGAAGAAAGTACATAATTTTATCTACATATGTAATATATTATACAGTATATATTATAGACATTTTATAAATTGTCTATAAAATAAAGAAAACCTCATTTTTTTCAATAAGAAGATTCATAGTTAAAGTTTTGACCAATTTGAAAATATAAGCCTTAACAGCTGTAGATGAAATTATCAATTTCACTTTAAATTTTTAATGCATTAATTTCATTACACATATATATTAATAGAATAATATATGAATTTTTAATTACTGATCTTCTCCATTCTCACAGTTCATAAAATAACTTTATTCAAATTCTTCACAAGGACCTCAAATCAATGTGTCACTACTAGATCCACGTTTTTAATCCTCATTTTTCCAGAGTGTATCAAACTCATGTTTAACTTGTTTAAAGTACAGCGTGGTGTTAACCCAGATATGAAGCTATCATGATACCTGTTTTTCAGCCACAGTGCTAAGAACAGTAGCACTTTTGTTTTGACATTTATCCTATAGATTCTTGATCTCCAGAATAAAATGTTTGCTTTATAATATTTGCTTAGATAGTATCAAATACTTGCAATTTTGAAGGCACTGACAGATCCAAAAATAGTCATCTTTTTACTAACTCCATCAGCCAGCTTCCATGAGTATCTGTGAACCAGCACTGATTGAGATAGTTGAGGTTAATACATGTTCACTCAACTGTACTTCACTGTTCAAAATAAAATAATTGAGCACAAGCATTGCAATATTGCTCTTTGCAACTTTTGTAAGGAATCAAATATAAGAGTCTCCCTCTTCTCTGAGGATAACGAACCTCATTTTACACTCAAACATGCTTAGTATTTTCTCACAGCAAATTCCCTGAAGTGAAATATTTGCTCAGACTACTAAGGATATTTTCATTCTTTTTAACTCTTGGCTTCCAGAAAAAATAATAATTTAAGTTGCCATCAATGTCTTGCCAGCATTAGTTGTATCACTTTTTTAAGTAAAAGCATTTGTTTTAATATCTGTCTCCCCAAAATGGATTGTTAATACTTTATTTAGATTTTTATTATTAGAGGATTAAAATATTTTTCCAAGTTTGTTCATCATTTATTAACTTGTGTCCATTGCCCATTTATTTTTTAGGTTTTCAGTGTTTTTACTCACTGATTTGTGTAACTGTAATAACTTTGTGCCTCTTGATTTTATAGCACTTAACCACAATAACAGCACTGGTGAAAGGAGATTTCCGAGGTATTGTGGCTGGTGGAGGGTGGTGATGGCAAGATGCCAAGGACAGGAAAAAGGAAGAAGAAGGTTTTTGTACTGATGCTTTTCACTGTGTCTACGGACCACAGAGATGGAAACCTATTAAGGCTTTGTTCAAAAACACCCAGCTGTGATCCGCTATGTAAGTCTCAGCACTGAGGAGTCCACTGAGTATCACAGGGAAATAATATATGAGTTCCCTTGCTCCAACTCATTTCTTTTGGTATTGACCCCTTATCATCTACTGCAATAGTTTCAAAGTATGAACACATTTCACCAAAGCTTCCATAGATAAATAATTCCCAACCACATATATCAACACTTATTGTTTATAAGTGGCACTGTAAAACCGAAGTATCAGGGACAACTAAAGGGATAGACGAACAGTGACTAGTACCTGTATACCTGTCACACAGCAGTGTATGATGAACCAACAAGTTGAACCCAATCTATGTAATTTATATATTTCTTTCTTTTGACGAGCTTCATACCTAGCACCAAACAAAGCAAGTGCTCAAAAAAAGGAGTCATGAAATGAATTCCATTGTACTCTGTATGACATGTTTGCAGAGTTCCAACTAAAAATAATGTATTTCTAAAGGCCATCAGCAGAAGCAGGTGCACAGGGGAATTTCTGATACTACTGAAGCCCCAGATTCTAACAGCTCGTGTTCCATGTTCTGATGCAAAAACTGCCAAATGAAGGGGGGCGGGTGGCAAGAAGGTTGCTAGTGGGCAGTGCAGAATAGATGGCCCAGTGATGGGTGAAAAAATGCAGGCTGTTCATAAGCAAAACCTGAGCTACTGGAAGGTCACAAGCAAGTAAATGGGTGATGGGAGGGAAATTTTTGGTTGGGTGGAGTTAGCCGGAAGAGTCATGAGAGAAGATGAATCAGGTGCTGGTCAGATGAAAAAACACCTAGCACCACGGAGAATAGAATTTCAGAGTCAAGGACTCTCCTGCTCTGACTACCACCACCAAGCAGTTCCCTCATTCCAGGGCACAGACACAACTTAACTCTCGCTCGAGTTTGTGTTTTTGAAGGATATTTCCAGGGAATGAAGCAATATTTTCATTTGCTTCAGGGAATCAATCATTGCTAATATGATAGATCTGAGAGTTTACAAGGCCATGGCTCTCATTGACTCTTCTCTTAACCCTGCATGAGTTCAACCAAAGGGCACAGAAATTAATCTCTTCATCATGGGATTACAATTACCAGTTAGCACACCAAATCCAATTGCTTTTTTTCAGCAATGCACAAGGGAAGAAAATTATGCCCACTCTTCCTTCCTATGTTGTCCACAATAACCAGGTGTGTAACTTAAAGGAAAAAATACATCAACTCAATCAAAATAAAATCAAAGAAGCCCACTCTCACTGAATGTAAACAATTCACAGAGATAACATTTTTAATGAAATTCTCATTTTTAGCGCAAAAATAGGCTATAACAACCATAGAAATTTAATAAAAATGAAGGTTCTTTTGGATATTAATTTTTAACATATATGATCATATATTTCTATACAGCAGGCAGTAGGCATTTACAGTTACAGAAAGAAATATGACTAGCTTCTTCCTGCATCTGAAGAAACTATGCAGAGAAAGATATTCAAGACAAAAAAATTAAACCCTTTAAAATCTCAGAATACATGCTGGTTCCAAGGGGAATGTGTAATTTTATAAAAAAAAATAGATCATCATCATCTCATCCTTATGACTAGTGTTACCCTCATCAAAATACTAGTCCATCATGACAAAAATCAGTGCACAAGGCACATCACCTTCACAGTAACCTCGATGAAACTAAATAAATAAATAAACAAGCCAAAATTAATCAAACATTTAGTTCTAAGAAGAGACAAGGGGACTAGAAGAACAAGTTAAAAGATTCCGCAAAGGAACAACTAGACAAATGTAGGAAGTGAGTGCTGTGATTCGGACACCGTTTCAGCATGTCCTAGGGGAGTTCATGAATTCAGAGCTTGGTCTTCAGTGTGACAGTGTTGGGTGGTCGTGTGGAACCTTCAAGAGGCGCAGCTAGTGGGAAGTAATGAGGTTTCTGAAGGTGTTGTCCTTAGGAGGAACTGATACAGCTCCCATGGGGCCCTGGATAGTTCTTGCAAGAAGGTTATGATAAAAGAACTAGCCTGGCCTTTCTCTGGTCTCCCCAGCTTTCTGTCTTGCCACATCAATCTCTCCCTTTCATAAACTCCCCTGCCATAATGTCATTTGCCAGGATGCAACACAGGCATGGGCCCTCAAATAACCAGCATCACGATTTTGGATTTGTCCCTCCAAAACTGTGAGCTCAATTAGCCTCATTGCTTTATAAAGTGCTCAGCTTTGGGCATTTCATCTCAGCAATGGTAAGTGAATTAATACAGTCAGATCCCTAGAAGACAACAG
>RJWT010050560.1:0-10834 GCA_004365215.1 Cuniculus paca
TTTTCCTACTCAGTTGTATCATTTTCCAGATCTCTAAGTAAAATGAACGCTGGTCCAGCAAGATGGTAAACTATCACATTTATGCTTAGCTCTGTGCAACCCGGAAACCCTGCACCCAGGGGGCATCTGTTTCTGGTCAAGAAGCACAGATTTTGGGAGAGCAGAACCCCAGGGCAGAACTGATACCAACTCTAGTCTTTGTTAGGGTTCATCATTCAAGCCCCGTGAGTGAGTTTGACACATGGGTGTGTGTGGTGTATAGTTAAAATCTGAGACCTAGGAATCATTTACAAACCAGCTCATGTTCCTTCTTATTTTTTTTTTCCTTGGAATGTGCAATTGCCACTTGGTGTATGGACCAGCAAGAAGAGAGAGAGATTGGGGAGCGGGTCCTAGGTCCTAGGTCTCGCCTCTCTTCCTCAGGGGTTCTCAGCTTCCTTCATGAAGCCCGTGGAACCAGCAGACAGCACTCAGTCTGCTTCATATCCACCCACCTGGATGAGACGTGGTCAGGCAGCTGGATGGTGACCCTCTTCCAGCTCGAGCTGTTGACGGCGTTGTAGATGGTGGCTTCGTGGAACTGGAAGGGGGAGCAGCCGATGCTGTTTGAAGAGGAAGGCAGGCACTGGGTCTGAACGAGCTGCCAGGAATCAGACCTGCAGAAAACAGAAGAGTTGCACAGGCGAAGCATAAGAGAAATAGAGACGACTAATCTAATGCCAAGGTAAAGCTCTGGGGTGGGATTTAATTATTTTTATGTGAGTTTCCTGTATTTTTAATTACATATCATAAAAAGAACAGTTGAAAATGGTTTCTCATGAGGTCTATTCTGACTCTTTAACAGCACACCAATATATTTACAGACAAAAGCAGAGCACGGATTCCAGGGACTTCTTCCCATTAATGTCAGTGTCACTAGGGACGTATTTCAAGACAACTGACAAAACTGTCAACCCAAAGTCAGCTCAATTTAATTAATTTTTGAAAGCAATGATAGGCAACAGGAATAAAGTGTACTGTGTGAGACCTTTCTTCAATGCTGCTGACATGTTTTGGGAGATGCACTGCGGCTGAAACATTCAGATCATTCACTGCTTAAAGTTTTCCCACCTCCAGGGAGCTCAGTAACTCTGCTGATAGCATTCAGAAATCCACTCAACACCTGACCTCCCAAATAAAAAGGGAAAACTGTAAAAAGTCACTTGCAGAGTCCCCTAACATCAGGCAGAAGCAAGTGACAACAGCATCAGAGGTGTCCCCAAGGCAAAGCCTCTTGTATCCTTTGGTGTCCCCCAAGAGGCCCCTTCAGCCATCTCCAGGCATCCCGGATGTTGATGTTAGGGAAGCCCAGTGCAGGACAGTGGTCACCCTTGTGGAATGCAGGGGGAACATGGGAAGGCCCTTCCTTCAGAAGTCTCATCTGCATGACAGGTGCCACAGGTCTACAGCAGACACCAGTCCTCTGAAGGATACTTTGAACTGGGTTTAGGTGTTGGTAGCACATTCGTAAGCTTGCCGGCCTGATTTATGTAATTCATCTAGGGCAGTGGTGGTGAACCTATGGCACCTGTGTTGTTTTTAAGACAAAAGATATTAATGCATGAGTTGTTCTTTCCAAAATAAAAAAAATTTCCATAAGGTTGATTAAAAATGAGCAATATAACAAAACCATTATATTTTAAGGACAAATTTGGTGTCTTCTTCTTCTTCTTCTTCTTCTTCTTCTTCTTCTTCTTATTATTATTATTATTATTATTATTATTATTTGGTATTGGGGATCAAACTCACAACCTCATGCTTGCCAGGCAGGCGTTTGTGCCACTGAGCTATAACCCTGGTCCTGGTGTCTTACGTATTTTAAAATATAAAGTTTCTTAATATAAAAAGAAATTTTTCTTGGTTTGAAGGAAAATTTGAAGATGTGTAAATTTTATATAAATAAAAATTGTGTGAAAATATAAGTGAACCTCTACTTTTTTTAAGAGAAAAAAACACACAGAAAAGAAAAACAAAAAGCAAAAGAGACAAACAACAACAAACCCGAAACAATAACAGTATAGGTTTTCAAAACAAGATGATAGGAATTTAACAATGGTTGTAATATTGCATATTGTTACCCTCAAAAGGGTTGAGTAGATTACCAGATATAGACATGTAAAATTGACCTAATCATATCAGTATTAATTGTTCTTTTCCAAGAACTAACACAATTAGTAGTATAGTCATTTTAGCTATCTGAACTTCTACTTTTAAGATGCAAGAATGCTTCTCTATGTAGCATTTGCCTTAAAAACAAACCTTTACATTACGCATTTAAGTTTGGAAAAAGTACAAAATATGATTTCACTGACCTTGCATCCTTAGTGTATTCCAGCATTACAGAATGAAGATCACCGCAGGAAGTAGCTTCACAACCCACCACGATCTAAAGCAAAAATAAACGATCAATATACAGGCAAGACTAAATGATATCTGGTAACATTCACTGGAAATCCCATCCCTTGTAGTGGGGGAATGAATACATGATCAGTATGTTCTGTGTATGTATGCAAATACTACATTGAAACCCAACATTTTGTAAAATTAATAGGCACTAATAAGCAATATATAAAAGAAATCTTGCTGGGCATGGTGGCGCATGCCTGTAATCCCAGCACTCGGGAGACTGAGGCAGAAGGATCATTGTGAGTTCGAGACCAGCGTGGGCTACAAAGTGAGCCCAAGGCCAGCCTGAACTGCATGGTGAGACCCTGTCTCAAAAAAAGGCAAAAAAAAATTCCATCTGTCTCCATCATAACTGATTGCTAATCGAGAAATATTTGGAGAAGATTTTACAGAGCAGAGCAGTTTGCTAGGACACTAAGAATACATTTTTTTGAGTTCAGTTAGGGACATGTAATTTTCCATGGGGATGAGAATTAAGGTTTTATAAGGTAATATTTCTATCAATTTAATTAGTAGCAAAATTGGGTAAGAAAAAGTAATGTGAGGAGAATTTATGGAAAGAAATCAAATGTTTCACTAGTGTGAAACATTTTCACTGATATCCTGACTTCTTGGTGCTACTGTCCAATTTTTATTTTGAATTGAAAAATAGAAATTTTAATTACTTAATATTCATTCTTAGAGCTTTCTTTCTATATGAATAAAAGTTTTCCATACTATATGCAATTAAATGTTTGAATCATTAATAATGCATATGTGCTATAAAAATGTGGTGATTCAAATTTAAATCCTAATCACCTCCTTAATCAACAAGTCCTCTTTCAGTGTTGATACCAGGGAAGGTCGGTTACAAAAATTTCAGGCCACACATTCATGAATAAAACAGCTCGGAATTCAAAGGGAGAATAAGCAGCACAGTCCAATAATGGCAATGGCGATTTAAAGGATATAAATAAAATGCAGCGGTATTTCTTAGGAAGGAGTCATTGCATTTCATTAAATGGATGAGAAAATAATCCATCAAACGGTGCATGTGAGCTGCCCTGAAGAATGAGGAGCTGCCAGGCATAGATTGGAGGAAGATACTCAGAGGATGTGAGCAGATGCTGATGGAGGGGCCCAGCGCGAAGTGTGTTTAGATCCAAGTGGAGAATACACACATTAGTGAGTTTCAAAAGGTTAGAAAAGTTGGTTGAGTTTGGTTTAGTCTAAGGTTTAATCTTAATTTGGTAAGCAATGGAGAGCTGTTGAAGTTTTATAAGCTGTGGACTTCTGACCCCGGGGCTGTACTTTGTAATGGTCAGTCAGGCTGTGATGTCAGTCAGATAGCTGTGGAGAGAGATTTGGGGTGAGAAGAGGACTCAGTGAACAGCTGGCCTCATTAGGACAAGGATGGAGGTGTAATAGTACAAACAGAGAAGGTTGGGTAGAAGCCGAGAACACTGGAAATGAGAATTAAAAGGGTACAGAACTGATTAGAAATGAGAAGTAAAACGTGAAAAATCAAAAATTGTGTTAATGGTTCAAGCTGCTTCCTTGGTGGAAGGTGGAGTCATCAATGGAAATAAGAAAGTCCGAAAGAGGTGTGGGTATGCAGAGGGAAGACACCAAGTTCACGGTTGGACATGTGGAGCTGAGGCACCAATAAAAAAAGATAGAAATGTGTAGCAGATTCTAAAAATACTGAGTTAATTGTTAGTGATCCAAAAAGGTTAGATATGCAGATTTGAGGTTTGCTTTTCAAGATATGATACTTGCAGCCAGAAGACTGGATAAAATTCCAATGGTGAGAATGGCCAGTAGTAAAAGTACAGATGAAGAAGCCTGATGTACATAATAGGCATAGAGTAAGAGATAGACTTGTTCAGCCTAAGAATGTTACAGAGAGCTAGGAGTAGGCAAAGGCACATATTTGAGGCTTTGATTTATAAGGTTTGGGAAACTGAAATCAAAATACATATAAGAGATACAGTACAGTTACATTTCTTGCTATGTCCCAACATATTCAGAGATTCTGCGTGTGTGTGTGTGTGTGTGTGTGTGTGTGTGTGTGTGTGGTGTTATACTGGGGATTGAATCCAGGGCCTCTGCACTGTGCTATATTCTCACCCCTTTAAAAATTTTTTTAGCTGGAGACAGGGTCACACTAAGTCACTGAGTCACACCAGGATAGGCTTAAACTTTCCACCCTCCCACCTGAGCCTCCCAGAGATTTTTATGCTCAAATAATTACACTTGAACAAAGGCCTTGGTGAAAGAGTATCTCTTTCATGCATAAGCTACAATGTCTTTTAATGAATGAACTCACTTACTTATAGTTTTCCAAATACACACTCTACCTCACACACCAAATATAACACTGCATTGCTTTCAAAAGCTGCTTTCCCTTACTTTGAACTGCATCATGTATCCTGGCTGAATAATGAGTTCTCGGGAGGAGAGAGCATTGTGAGTCTTGTCTTTCTTTTTGTTCGGCCAGTAGAGGTGGAAGGATGGATTGCCACAGAATCCTGCTGTCCTGACTGCATTGGGGTAGAAACTCCAGTTCTCTTCGTGGGATGCACCTTCTGTTAAGGTAAGTGGGAAGCAATATGGCATGTTATTTTCCTGAACAGATTGGTTGATTATAGAATTGCATGCTTCTTTATGTTCTGGCTTTTTGCTTAGTCTTGAGGACCAATTTTTATCTTGTTTAAACTGCTTTAATATATAAATCCAAGATGATAACTTAAATTTGGAAAAAAGCACTATATGCTAGTATAATGATTACTAGCATTTTTTGAAACTGGGTAACTCACACCATCCCAGATTCTTGGTTCACTGTTTGAGTGATGGAAATATGCAATAAAAAGAATGAAGATTATTTGGGGTGTTATAATTCCAAATTACATATAAGATGAGACATTCTGTCTTTACCTAGGTTTGTTAAAATCTCCTTTAACATTTCAACTAGCAGCCGACTTTGAAGATTTGTTGAGCAGGAGTATGTGCTAGGGACTCTCCTAAGTGTTCTTTACAGAGAAGATCAGTTGAAAACACATAGACAAATGACTGAGAAGGGAAAAAAATGGTTCAGTGCCTTGTGTCTTACCATCATCAAAGGTGTCCACGAGTTGACTGGGATTGATTTCTGCTCCACCAATCAAAATGTTGTCTAGCGCCCACTGGGCACGCTCCACACCTGAGACCACGATTCCGTTGCTGATCACAAAGGGCTGCCACCAGCGAAGGCGAGTTGTGTTGGTGAGGGCATCCTCGGGAAGAAGGATGTAGTCATGTCGGACAGAAATGTACTTCTGGAAATCCATCTCATGGAGCAAAGTCCAAGTAATTCCTATAAGGACAAATATGCCAACATTGTAACCCATCTGGAAAATCCCTCCACCAATCAGCAGATTTCTGTAGATATTACCAGCTTCCCAAAGAACTCTTCAAACAATATTTAAATTGATTTTGCCAACTTTCATGTAGGTATTCATCACTTACAAACATTGCTTTAACATGAGACATGATGTAAGGGGAAAGATATTGAGAAACGTGGATAAGATGAATATCACGAAGTAAAAATGATGCATCTTTTTTGTTTTCAAAGTTTAGTTCTAGATCCTTACAGGCATTATTTCTCATAAATAATAAAACCTGTCCATGTTTCTAGATGATGACTTCCAATGTTTAAAAATGTAGCTACCATAATGCCATGCAACTATAATTTGTTGAATTGACATGAAAATTTATCTATTACTTAATGAGCCTATGGGTGAAATGTTTAAATAACTTAAGAAAACATCTTTGAAAGGACTAAAATATTTTAGGTCCATCTATCATTAGCTGGTCATTAAGAATGGTATCTGTCTAAAGATATCCGTCTAAAGCATATTTTCTAAAGATCTCATGATATTCCTAGTCTGGAGTTAGTTATTCTAAACTAATGAAACAATTTCATTAAAACGTTCTACAACAAACTCATGAATTCAGAATATTATCTTTCAAAATTAATGAAGTTTTCTTATGGATTCTGCATAGTTTTTACTACATGCTTGTTGATACAAAATGCCTTTGAGATGCTTTAAAATGTTTTAAAGATGATTTTTACTTAGAAAATTATACAAAATGTATTAATTTTATCACTCCTAATCAAGCTTAAGGTGATTCCTTAAGTGGCATTTTCTTTATTCATAAAGTTTGGAGTTTATTTTGTAATGTAATTTCTCTTCCATTCATTTTCAGGTGGATTTTTCCGTAACACAGATGTCACAGGTGTGGAACGTGTAATGCAGACAAGACGCGTAGCTTTTTCTTCATGATGCCTGCAGTTTGCATTGTTGGCGACGCCTTGCAGCTGGATCCTGGGTGTTGGGGTGGCATCTGGCATCTGCTCCGGGTGTGGCACTCACCTCCGTTGGTCGAGTAGTCCAACAGCACGCCTTCCTTCCGGCAGACGGGCCGATGGCAAGAGGTCATGTTGTTCTCACTACCAATGCGTCCCCAGTACTGCAGGAATCTAAGTGCAAATGCATATTTTCCATCAGAATAATGAATGAGAATGAATACTGGGCAAAATTTTCCCCCGCACATGTATTCCTTGCCTTGTAGCCAACTTTCTATATTGAAGTAAAGATAACAAAAAATTAACTTACTTTGCACCTCTGAGATCCAAGTCTTGAGTAATAGCTTGTCTCACAGTGGATCCCCCAAAATAGAGGGCCGTGTCCTCTGCAAGAATCCCACACTCCGTGCAAGCGCTTCCGCCTTCCAGAGACATCCATAGGTCGGGCTTGATTTCCTCACTGTCAAAGCGCTCCTTCAGGAAAGTCTGGCAAAAAAGGGTGAGATGTGGTTAAAAATAACAATTTCATATAACCACAGATACTTAAGGTGATATGGTTGATTAAACTTAAAAAAAAGTTACTTTCAGTGTTTTTCCAAAGATATTTTAAAAAGGCAACAGGATATCGCCACAGTTTTCTTTTCTATCATACACTGAAGATCATTTAAACTACTTAAATTGTGCTTACTAATTAGAATTTAAGGCCTAGAGGAAATCTTAAAAAATTAAATAATTGTAGACTATGGTGACAGTCCTATTTGTAAAAAAATTACTTAAGCACACACTTCCTAATAGATATTTTTCTTTATATGGTATATGAAAGTACTATTGTGCTATTCTATTGTTAAACATGCACAAAAAAATTAAAGGAGTAAGGTAAATGCAGCCTTTTATATCTTTCCCGACATTCCTCAGTGGACTGTCCTGGAGAGTGGTCACCCACAGTGGAGACTACAGGCGGGCAGAACCCTTCAGCCCTGAGTGTGTTTGTGGCTGCCAGAAACATCTGAGACCAAAGCTTTCTGTATAAGTTAAAGGAAATAAGCCTTTGCATTAGGAGGAAGTCGGATAGACATTTCATACTGAGTTCATCATAGCAAAGTTACAGGATAATGGGGAGAAATACTCAAAATCTAGAATAAAATGTTTTTCCTTGCTCTCTGGTTTGTCCTTTTAGCTAAGAATCATTAACAAGCAGGGATAGTCTGTTTTCTGAAGAGGGTGGATAAAAGTACTAAAGTTTCATGGCTATCTTTTAGGTAAAATTAACTTATTTCCCATATCATGGTCAATATCTTAATTTTTCTATCCATTCTGTTCACAATATGTTCATTTTGTCCTTAATATATTTATGAATTAGGTTGAGATATTTTCAAATTTTATTTCATTTTTTTTGAGATACATTTTTAAATGATGGAAACATATAATGAAAACTGTCACAGCTGCAATTGCAATAACTGTGTACTGAAAAGCCATGCTTATCTAGTTCTTCAGGATTGTCATCTATTTGCTGTCTGTGTGGATTAAGCGGACCCTCTTTTTCTTAAACTTAGGACATAATCAACTCGGTAAAGATACACAGTTACATATCAGTCTTACTTTATCTCGCTCACTGAGCAAATGAACACAGTTTTTATAAATGAAGGTTTATATGTGAGGAGTCTGAAGAAATGCATGGTCAACGATGTAAACTCTCATTAGAAGGAGCTGAGTCATAGTTAATAATGCAGACTTGTATAGTTCTTTATCCAACTGAGGAACACTAATGAAATCTTGATGTTCATGAAAGAAACTAGATTTAAGTTTATTTCTTGTGAATCTATAAGTAAGCACTGTTTCAAATTCATTTTTAACATTTTTAATTCCAAATTTTGGAGAAAACAAAAATGACAGAACAGATTTTGTTTATATCATTTTCTACTCATTTGTTGGATTTCAATAATTTATGCTTTTTAAATCATTTTTGGATTATTTTAATGAGTGCATGCTATGTATTCACAGAAAAAAGTATATGTGGCAAGTATGTTGCACAGCTGTATTTGCTTTGCATATTAAATAATGTAACAGCTAAAAAATGAGAAATGACCTCTCTATTCTTAATATATGACCATCTTTTAGCAACCATAAATCAGAATATAGAATTTTCTGAATAAAAATTCAGGCACTGTTTAAATACATTTGAAAATGTGGTCTTGTGTGACAGTATATCTAATTATTTGTTTTATTTTGTAGCAGCAATAACAATACCTTCCTTCAAATAGTGCATCAATTGAGAAAAGGAGGTTAAAAGACTTAATACTGACTTTTGAAAATAAAGACAATGGGAGTGATTATATTCTTTAATCCATAAAGTCTGGCTTATTTTATGAAACAGGCAAATTGTATCAGAACTTGATTCAAATATTCTTGAGTCTACAAAACCTAAGACACAATTTTGTTTTCTTAGTTTGTATCCATAGGGTCTATTTCCTGGAAGACTCAATCTTCTTACAGATTGTTAGTCTTATTCATCAGGTGGTCCCTAGACATAGCCTGAAAGGTGGGCAAATGCTCTGTCCACTGCACTGTTACCTTCAGAGTGTGAGCCAGGTAGCAGTTGGGCCCAGAGTATCCCGGATCACAGATGCACTGCTCCTTCAAGCAATCGCCGTGGCCCCGGCAGTTGTCCAAGCATCCGGGGCCCAGGTAGAAGTTATCGATTGCCCACTGCATATCTGAGTACTTCTGATAGAACCGAAACCTAACTGGACTATTGACAAAACAAAAGCAAAGGAATGAAAGACAAGATTAGCTTTATTTGGATCCATTTTACTGCATATGTATTCAGTGCTCAAGAGACAAAACATTTAAGAAACTCTTGCTAGATGAAATGGGTTAATAAAAAAAATGTGTTCTGACCACCACCAGTATCTTTCTACATGTAGGACTAGAACTGTAAAGCTGATTTTAGCTCAATTTTATAATATCTGAGCAAATTTTGTAAACAAAATGTAAGCCAATAGAATCTCTATTTCAAGCAATAGGATATTTAAAAATAAAAGCCAGGCGTGGTGGCCCATGCCTGTAATCCCAGCACTCGGGAGGCTGAGGCAGGAGGATTGTTGCAAGTTTGAGAACAGCTTTGGCTACAAAGTGAGCTCGAGGCCAACCTGAACTGCGTAGTGAGACCCTGTCTCAAAAGAAAAAAAACTACAAATCAGACACTTTTATAAGTCACATTTCTTATGAACTGGAGTTTAGTAGCTGTGGGGCACTTAGATTCACTAATTACATTTCTGAAATTGCACAGAAGCTGTGTGGGGTCTATGCTGGAGACTCATCTGCATCCACACAGCCCTCAGGTGGCTGAGGGATAGCTTCTGAATTCCCTGCGGACAGTCAATAGTCTCAGAGTAACTGCTAATCAGAAAACAATTTCCAAAGGCTTATATTAAAAGATAATTTCCCTGAGATTTTTAATTTCATTATTGTTCTTTACTGTCTTCTGGGGGAAAAAAAAGAGGGCTCATAATTTATTTCATATTAAAACAAACCACACAATTTTGATTTGAAGAACACAAAGTACATGAAGAAACTTTCTAGGACAATATCCATGTTCTATGTCTTGTTGTATGATGATTGTATAACGGTGAAACTCATTGATCTGAACAGTGAAGATGTCTGCATTATACTGGACATAAGTTGTACCTAATTATTTAAAGAGAGAGTTCGAACAGGAAGGACCAGCAAGTCCACAGTAGGTGTTGTGTTGGTTTCCCAGCAACCATTTCACCCTAGATCATCCACACAAGGTAATCACTGTCTTGAAGGTCCTAAGTACTGATTGGCTCAGAAATGGGTTACTTTGTACCAGTGGATGCAAGAAGGCGCTGATGCTGGCAACTCTTTCTCTCTGCCACTGGATGTAGGTGAGAAGCATTCTGTTCCAATTTTCTGGCTGCCATTTTATGTTCAGTAGTGCAATTGAGAAATGAGTATTGCAGGAAACGAGGGAGTAAGAAAGAACAGTGTCTTCAAAGATGTCATTGAACTTGCAGATTTACCAATTCTAGAGTCTGCCTG
>RJWT010050561.1:0-5000 GCA_004365215.1 Cuniculus paca
CAGTTGGAGAGAGTCAGGGAGAGAGAGATGATAGAGATAGAGATAGAGATAGAGATAGAGATAGAGATAATAGAGATAGAAGGAGAACTAGAGCTAGAGAGAGAAAGATGGAAGAGAAAAATGGACAGAGATAGAAAGAGATGAGAGAGACAGAAGAGAAATGAGAATGACAGAAATAGAGAGTCCAGATCCAGTTAGGAAATGTGACTAATAAGGGGTTTATGGCCTTAGTATACAGAGTACCTACAAATCATACTAAGAGTGAGGAACTACACTAAACACTCCAAGTATTACCTCTCCTTAGGCTTTATGAGGTAGATACTACTTCTTCCCTCCCTCTCTCCCCCCAGTACACCTGCCTTTCTCCCATCCATTCTTCTCGATCCACTCCCTGAACATTTTCTTTCTATCTAGCAGTTCTAGGCTCTACAGGTTCAGTTTGCACCCTTGTCATGCTTTCATTTCTGCGGGCAGCTCTGTTTTATTGTTGAGAAGGCCAAGATCTAAAGAAACTGGGATGCAGCATTCGTTTCTAGTTAGGATACCATTTGGACCTCCAAATCCCAATATGCAATTCCTGGAGGGAGAAAAAGAAATGGCCAGTACACTTATGGAAGTATTTTCGCCTGATTACCCATCAAAGAAAACATCTAAAGAGTAGTTTTGGTTTACTTATTGATTTGTTCCTCAGATTGACCAAGATTTGTGAGATTGACAGCAATGAATATGGTCTGTAAGGTTGGGAGACAGATACGTAGTTGCTTTTGGAGAGAAGCATCAGATATCCTCCAAATATGTCTTGTTTTCCTAATTTCTCTTTTCTGAAATTATTATATTGTATTACATTATATTATATCAGATAATGAAAGATATTTGACCTAGAATATGCACTGAAGCTCAGTTTATCTGATATAATTTTGTAAACAATTCAGATGTACTTCACAAAACGAATCTGTCAAGGAAACTCTGATTCCCTTTCTATGGAAGCCTATGCAGTTATTGAAAGTAACGTAGCTCTGTATTTTTGACATGCAGAAACATTCACCACATATTTTTAAGAGGCAAAAGCATATTACAGAACCAATTTGTATATTATGATCCTTTTTTATCAAAATGAAAATATAAGTCTTCATAGGAAAATCTGAAAGTATGTACAGAAAAATGTTGAGAATAATGATCTCACAGTAGAAGAGTTAAGACTGATATTTTCTTTCCTTAAAGTATCATTGGTTTATAAGCTTTTGCAATTATTGTGTATTAGTTTTATAATCAGATAAAATCAAGCTCTAACAAGGAAGCTATATCTGTTGTGGGGAAAGGGATCAAAACAAAACCCAACTATGTGTAACCCAGGCCCCAGCTGGCTTTGTAGACCATCCCTGCAATGAGAGGTACCCCTGTGTGGTGCCATTTATGGGAAATGGTCCTGTTTGCCCCAGACATCCCCAGGCTGACCCCTGTCTTTGCTGCCCTTCTCCTTATACCTACTTTTCTAGGCAGGTCTTTCCCCAGGCAGAACCTTCCTAACTTCAGCACAAAAGGGAACTCTCCTAAAAGAACCTGAAATACACTGGAAATTGGCAAACAGTATCATTTACACAGAGAGGAGCTGAGGTGGACTTGGGACAGTCTTAAAGAGGCACTTCTTACCTATGACTTCCCCTTGTTAATAGCTTGGGTGAGTTTTTATTTGTTTGTTTGATTGGTTTGTTTTTGTTTTTGAAGACTCATTATTGAAGGAGCCAGGTATCACTTGAAAGGGACCAGAGGGACAACTTTGGGGCCATTGGGAGGGAAAAGGTATCAATTATCCAGCCTTACCAGGAGTCAAAGGTGTCGCCTCTTGTCTACTTATGAACCACATGGGGTACAAATATGTACTACAGAATATAAATGTGAAATAAGAGAGAATAATAAAAGTAAAGAAAATGAAAACAGATCAAAATAAGAGATTACGTGGAGGGGAACAACAAACCACAAATACAGGGAGTGGAGAAAGGTAGGATTGAAAAGGGTAGGATTAAATGTGACAGGATTTAAAAGAATCATTTATGGTGACTGGGCAGTGATAGAGTGCTTGCCTAGCACTATGAGACCCTGGGTTTGACCCCAGTACTGCAATCAATCAATCAACCAATGAATCAATCAATCAATGATCGGTTAAGGACAGTAAGTCAGTGGAGCATAACCAATATATTTAAGACTAAAACACTCAAAAGTAGAGAAAACCAGGAGTTTAGAGATTTAAAAAAAAAAGATATAACTTGACAATGCCCTAGTTTTAAAGTATAAAAGCCATTGACGAATGGATAAAGAAAACATACTCTAAAAGGTATTACAAAAGAGAAGTAAAAGATTACAAGGGGAAGGTTAAAAGATTAATGGAGGTAAGACAATTCAATGAAGAAAGCAACTGAAGCACCTTAGAGGAAGTTAAAATTATACTGTATGTGAGCATTTAAAGTTCAAATATTATGACTGTTTTAACCTAGCAGGTAACAATAACCAGAGAAAATTAGGCATATGGCCCAAGTGTTTTTATGGGATTGTCTTTTTTTATGTACTTAGAATTGCTCACGCTTTTTTTTCCCTCCATAGATAGTGTTAGATTTAGTTATCTGGGTAATTATTGTCTTTCTTCTGTATAAGACTTTAGGATCCATGAGGGCAGGAGCCCCATCTGTCTTGTTTTCTACCTTATTCCAGGCACTGAGAGAGTGATGAATGGTAAATATGGATTCTATGAAAGAGTGAGTGGACCATCTCTCCGCTTGAACTGTGTGGGACAGGGTATGTGACACTGTGTCCTCACGAGTGTGGAAAGGGAAAGGGCATCAGGCCAGCAGCTCTCTGTGCCTTACAAAGTGAGCCCTCTCAGGACTGGTGTTCCCAGGACCCTTGCTCTTCCTTTCACTAACTAGTCCTGCAGCACAGGCCTTAGGCATGGTCCCAGCCTTCTAGAAAGTCATGGTGAGAGGCGGAACCAGAAGCAAAGTCACAATCTGGGCATGGAGTCATACCAGCACCCTCTGACTGCAAACGCTGAGCCTTGCCTTGGTGCAGTGGAAGGAGAAGCAGTTTCAGGCAGGGAGCTCCCTGCAGTGGGAGGAGCAGGGCTGTGGCTGTGAACATGGGCAGGGCCCTTCTTCTTGTCACTCTTCTACTGTCTCCCTTTGTCAGCCCCACCACCTGGATATGACTGGACTTGCTCACAAACACTGGAGTCCTGTTCTCCTGACAAGAAGACTGAGTGCCAAGTCCAGTTTGTCTAAGGAAGCTTACTTCATGAGGGGGTTGCATTATGGCGGGGAACCAGGGGTGTGAGGCTGATTTGATTCAATTATTTGGCATGTGAGACTGTGCGAGTCTTTACAGCCCATAGAGAGGATGGGAAGGTGACTGGAGCCAGCCAGGTGTAGCAGGAGATGCTGGCTTAATATCTAAGTGGTGTAGGACAAGAGTTGAGCTGTCCCTGGCTTTGGCAGGATAAAACTCCCTCTCTGAAAGAGACGATGCTAGCTTCACAAATCAAGTCCTATTAGTCCATTTTTAATTCTTCTCCATAATATGCAACAAACTAACCAATAATTATGTCCTTCCTTACTGACTAAATTTGTAGGCTCAGGTATGCGTTGTGATTTTTAATGGCTGCATTGAAATCCCTGCTAATCGAACCTAAGAGGGAAAACTTGCACGTTGATTTTCTGATAGTTATTTTAAAAAATTATTGTGTATATTCAAGGTATACAACATGCTGTTATGGGATACATATATATAGTGAAAAGGTTATGGTAGTGAAGCAAACTAACAAACCCATCACATCACCTAATTACTCATTGTTTTTGTTGTTTTTGAGATGAGAGTAGCTAAAAATCACTCACTTAGCATGATTTCCAAATACAGTATGAGTTCATTGCCTATAGTCCATATGTCATACATTCAGCCTCTAGATTTGTTTATCCTACAACATATCTGATCTAAAGTATGCTTGTTATCATCTTTGTTGAGGGGAAAAGCAGAAGCTGGTGGAAACTGTAGAACAGCATATCTCTTTCTTCCTTTTACAGCTGGTGAAATTCCATTTGACTGTGGTGGTTAGGGCATGGCAGGGACCAAAAGCTTGATTTGTCAAGATGAGTGGGCTTCACCAACAAATGATTTCATTCTTTTTAAAGGCATTATCACTACATTTGACATGAAAATATTGTGGGGGGAAATTAAAAGTGGAAATTTATAAAACAGAAGTGTCCTTTGATGGTCTGCACCCAGATCATTGAAACTTCGACATAGTTTTTTTTTTAATAGAAATTTTGCCCACATATACACTAATAAAAATAAATCTGTTTCCGATTACTAACTATGCAGCCAGGTGCTTGTTTGTTATGAGAAAGGCATGTTCATTAATTTTCAGCTATGAAAAGTGCACTGTGCCATAAATATACAATTCAAAATGTACTGCTGATAAATGAATACACAGATTGTTAATGTGCCAGAGAGGGTACTGGGCATAAAACACATGCCAGACAGGAGTACCCAGGTGACGGGCTGGCACTTGCAGACCTGGCCTTAAAACAGCCACCTAGCCACGCTCTGACGGCTCCGCACTTCTGTCTTCCAGCTCTGCATGGCTGTCTTCTTAGCGCTCAGCTTGCTCCGATTCTCCCTTCTTGTGGCAAACTGCACAGCTTTGGGGAGGAAGGTTAGGGGCTGTGATGTGTCTGCCAAGATACTCTACGAGGACTCAGAGATCTTGCCTTTCTCTGTCACAGTGGATCAGTCCTTCTCTGCATACCCCATGCCCCAAGGAAAGAGGCCCCAGGGCTTCCTGGAAAAGTGTAAGAAACAGGTAGATCTCAGACCAGGCTCGCCCTCGCCTCTTTCCAGAGAGAAGAGAAGGTGCTCACACTAGTCGCCCTTTTCACCTGGGACTGCAAGACATGGACGTTCCTCCCCTGCACACTGCTGTACCAGGAGAATGACATCTTTCCTCAAACTGTGAT
>RJWT010050562.1:0-10834 GCA_004365215.1 Cuniculus paca
ATGTGAAGGAGGAAGCTAAGATGGTGTACCTGCTCGAGTGCCTGCAGAAGACTCCTCCACCTGTGCTCATCTTTGAGGAGAAGAAGGCAGACGTAGATGCCATCCACGAGTACCTGCTGCCCAAGGGGGTCGAGGCTGTGGCCATCCATGGGGGCAAAGACCAGGAGGAACAGACCAAGGCCATTGAAGCATTTCAGGAGGGCAAGAAAGATGTCCAAGTGGCCACAGACGTTACTTCCAAGGGCCTGGACTTCCCTACCATCCAGCACGTCATCAATTACGATATGCCAGAGGAAATTGAGAATTATGTGCACTGGACTGGCCGTACTGGGCGCTCAGGAAACACTGGCATTGCCACCACCTTTACCAACAAGGCTTGTGATGAGTCAGTGTTGATGGACCTCAAGGGCCTACTTTTAGAAGCTAAACAGAAGGTGCCACCAGTGCTGCAAGTACTGCACTGTGGGGACGAGTCCATGCTGGATATCAGAGGAGAGCGTGGCTGTGCCTTCTGTGGGGGCCTTGGCCATAAGATGACTGTCTGTCCCAAACTTGAGGCCATGCAGACCAAGCAGGTCAGCAACATCAGCCACAAGGACTACTTGGCCCACAGTTCTATGGACTTCTGAGCCATCTGTATTCCCCATTCCCTCCAAGGGGCCTCAGTGCCTGGACTTCTTCTACAGGCCAGCCCCGTGGACAAGAAGCCGGCATTCTCAGCCCCGCTGGCCTGGGCTGCTCACCGTGCTCCCAGAATTGCTATTTTTGTGCATCTTCTACCTGCCAACCTCCGGCTACCATTAAAGTGCTCAGCCCCCCACCAAGGAAAAAAGAAAAAAGAAAAGAACATAAAAGGCGAGTACATATCAAATGTACAAACATCTTAAGAGGTTCGTGGATCTACTTAGTAGAATTGGTTACTGTCTGACTCACAGTTCCAGTCACTGTGGTTTCTTAAAGTTTTACGAGAGAACATATCAGGCTTGGAGGCTTCTCTAGAGCCCTAAGTCGGTAAGGGACAGCATTAACAGAGGCCTGTCACAAATAGATCCCAGCATGTAGGCTCTATTTTAATATCTTCATTTTGGGGATGTGAGAAATGCCTTCTTAGGTTTATATCCTAGGGTGGAAGGCAGCCATGTCACCAAGGTAATACCTGAAGCTTCAACATCACCCGGGAGTGAAAATTAGTGACCTGAAAACAGGGAAATTACAATGCATGAGAAAGGAGAATAAATAGGGCTCAGCTATCCAAACTTACAAATGAGAAAATAAAATTCCTGATCTGGAATCTCCATGAGGAGGGGAGGGCTTTCTGTGTTATGAGAGTGCAAGATGAGCACATGGTTGATGAGAGGCTTCCTGAGGGTTCTAGGCCCGGGTGTAGGGAGAAAAGCATGAGGCGAGTGAGGGATCATGGAGCAGCCCACAAATGCAGTGACTGTATTATTATGACCTGTGCTGCGTCACCCGGGGCTGCCATCAGTTGCATTTTTAGCTTTCTTGCTTTGTCCCGAGTTGTAGTTCCTGGGGCATTTGGTGCTCACAGCTTCATAGACTCCTTGTCCCCCTAAATCAGTGGCTTTCATCCCTGGCTGCACATTAAAGCCATCTGGGTATTTTTACAATATTCCTGCCTGGGATTTGAAGGTTCTGGAATGTGACCCAGGAATTCCTGGCAATAAAAGCTCCCTATGTCATTCTAATACACAGCTAGGGCTGAGAGCCTTTCTTTTAAGTGTTGCTGGAAACTATAGTTGATATTCTGGGGAATCTGTGGAGAATTTTAGATACTTACTCATCGGAGGCAAGCTAAAAGGACTTTTTGTTTGTTTGTTTGTTTTTGTTTTTGGAACAGGGTCTCCCTATGTAGTTCAGGCTGGTCCTGAACTCCCTATAGCCAGACTGGCTTTAAACTTTCAGTAATCCTCCTGCCTCAGCTTCTCAAGTGCTGGGATTATAGATGTGCACCACCATGCCTGGCAAAAGGGCTGTTCTTTTAAAAAACATGACGGCCTTAGAGGTAGGAAAAATGTTGATGAGTGAAGAAAGTTAACCAGGAAAATGGGTTTGTGGGTCTGATGTTGTCCTCCTTTCCACTGTTAAATAACAGCCTGATCAGCTTCAGTAATGAAACTGAACTTCTGTTAAATACTTAATAAGATGAGAGTTTCCAGAGAGAATTAATCAAGAATGAGTCTCATATTATTCCAGTTAGGTGTGGGCTAAATAATACACCACATAAATATTCAGACCAAACAAGAGAGAAAGGACAGCATGGGTGGGGTTGCTAATAGCACAAAGGTTGGCATTGTCAGTTCATGCACATTGTTTGGCAATAAAACCTGGCAATACCACTTTGATAGGGCTTACTACTATTCCAGTGAGGTGTAAGTTAAATGTCACCTTTCCTTTCACTAGAATATTCTAGTTTTTTTAGGAAGCAGATAGAGGGTTAAGGGTGATCCTGGGGACTGTTGATCAAATGCTCAAAGCAATCAGTGACATAGATTTATGAGTTTGGATTTCTTAGACGCATGCTCCACTAGGAGTCAAAAACTAGTAACTAGTGCATTTGGAAGGTGACCCCAGAGAACAGTGGAAGGAGGCAAGGAAGAAAAAAAGCAATAAAGGGTATGTTATCCAACGGTTAACGCTACGGGGTTAAGCCCCCTGAGTAGTTGCCCCAGAGTGACCCTAACTGAGATGTAGGAGGCTGATGTGTTTATCTACCAAGTGTCCCTGTACTGTTGAATAAGGGCTGCTTCCAGAGCATCAACTTTCCTTTTCTGACTCCCAGGCTCGATATGCTCCCCTAGCCAGATAAAGAGTATAAATATGAGAAAGGAGAGAGTGCAGGCAGGGCACTGACAGTGTCTGCCACAACGGGTGAATCCACCCATCCACCCACCCATTCTTCCCCATCCATGCATCCACATCCATCCATCCATGCGTCCACCCTCCACCAACCCACCTACCCATCCATCCATCCAAATAGTTACCAAATGGCAATTTTATACAATTCAAATTAAGGGCTAGTCACATGCCTGCATAGAATCCTATGGTTCCTGTACAGTGGCTTTACAGAGAAGAAGAGGGTTATCCATAGTCTGTCATACTTTATCTGCCCGCAGATTTCCCAGACTACCCATTCTTTCAATCTAAAAGGAAATGTTTTCTCTGATGCTCCAAGAATTTCTTGTCCTTAACACTACCTTATTGCATCCCCTGTTCCCACTGCAGTGCTCAAAACTCAACTACAGGTCAGCAAGTAGGATACCAGAGATTTAGGGACAAAAATCACTTGAATATGGTATGATTCACTGACACCAAAGGAGATGAGAATCATCTGAGCCAGTCAGGGCTGGATCTGCTGACATTTTTGTCATTATTAAGTACTTTGTTTCTGTCGCCATAGCCCTTTGCTGTATTCTGCCCTTGGAAGGGGTTAATGCAATTCTCTGAGGACCCCAGTTAGTTTTTGTAATAGTGAAATGTTATAAAGTGGATCCGTCCCTTACATTTGCTTTCTTTTGCACATGCCTTGTTCTCTTTCCATTTCTCCACTATGTTGTGACATAACTAGAGGGCTAATGCTATGATGTTTAGATATTCCAGCCACCAGAATTGCAAGCCAAACAAACCTCTCTTCTCTATGAAGAACCCAGTCTCAGATATCTTGTTACAACAACAGAAAATGAATTACTACAAAATAGCATAAAAAAGACTAAGGGTCATATTAGAGAGAGAAATTGTCTTAGTGCCTTGGTTACTTTTCTCTAGTTGTTGAAACAAAATACCTGACGCCCAAAGTGAAGGAAGGAGAGGTTTATTTCTTAGAGTTTTGGGGGTTTGAGGCCATACTTAGCTGGTTCCAAAGCAGGGTGGCATGGCTGAAGGGCAGCTGTTCACGGACACTGCAAGCGGCAAGAGCAAACCGTGCGAAAAAGGGAAAAAATAGGCCCCCACTCAGACCTTACATTGTATGTTGGCTCCACCCCTGGGCGGGTGCAGCCCTCACACCGCCAATCCCAGCACTACACAATGAGTCAATCGCAGACGCTAGATTCAGCCGCTTCCATGACTACATGAGGCTTGCGGGGGGAATATCTACATACAAACCATAACAGATAGGTAAGTGAAATTTGCAATCATGTCATATGGGTATTCTTTGATACAGCTAAAAACAAACCAACCCCGTACGTCTTCAAATTTTAAAAAGTAACACTTTGAAAAACTAAACAATTTCATGACATCTCTACCCTTTCTTTCTGCAGGGTTTGGAGTAAAGCAAGGATCAAGAAGCGGTGTGATGGGCGGAGGGCTGGCGCTGTATGGCACCTGGAACCGGGACCCTGCATCCGCTGTTTGCGGATCTCAGGGAGGATCACCAGCCAGGCCGGCCCGTCGGCATCTCGCCTGCCTGGAAGTTCATTCGTGTGTCTCTGCTTCTCAAACTCACCTCTAGATCCCTTAAAATTCACACATAGCAGGGTTGGGAGCAGAAAAGACATTTGAGCCATAACAAAGCTCTTTTTCTTAACTTAAGAATTTTCAGAAAATCTTTAATTAAACTTCTTGAGCTCCCTTAAATATTTTCTATAAAGAATACATTATTTTACACTTTTCCTTCCACATTATGAGTTTTAGAGGCAGAAATAATATAGCCT
This sequence comes from Cuniculus paca, assembly GCA_004365215.1. NCBI lineage: Eukaryota > Metazoa > Chordata > Mammalia > Rodentia > Cuniculidae > Cuniculus > Cuniculus paca. The sequence goes on from RJWT010050562.1 coordinate 4,671, forward strand.
TGGAGTCTTACCCAGTTCTGAACAGATGTTAAATATTACTTTTATGGCCCTTTCTGATTGTGAAAATAATTCATTTCATAAAAATTCAAACCAAGTAGAGGTAAAGAAGCCTGTGGGCGTCCCTCATGGTCAGGCAAAGGTCAGAGCTGGGAATCTCAGTTGCACAGGTCACTTGGCAAGAAAACCTTGTGGTTTGTCCTGTGACTTGGCCGTGCAACAGTGAGTGATTTTTATACTTTGACAGGGTACTAATGTCAAAAAGGCTCCATCAAACTAGCTTCCTCTCGATAGCTTGCCTTATAGGAATCAAGAGGGAGGCAGCAGGGTCCCAGCCTGTGCCATTAAACACATCATGCAACATCATTCAGGAAGTGTTTATTGAGAGGCGAGTGCTGAGAAGACATGAAGAACAGGGCAGACATGGTACCTGTTCTTCAGAAGGCCATTTCTACTGTTGCACAATTTTATCATCGATGATAGGAACCTAGAAAAGGAGCCTGCTTCAAAAGAATCACCACACCCTCCTCCCGCCCTGGGATTGAACCCAGTGCCTTCACAATGAGCTACATCCCTAGCCCTAGGTTCTCTCAAAGTCACTAAGTTGCCCAGGGTGAGCTCAAACTAGTAATCTTCCTGCCTCAGCCTCCTAGAGTGCTGGGATTATAGGCATGCGGCACTATACCTGGTTAAGAGAACATGCAACTGAGGATGCTGCTCTCAACTAGGGATTGGGGAAAACTGCCACGGAGATGGCACTGACATCAGATGGAGGAGATGTTAACCAGGGAAAGGTTGGGCGGTGGTGTGGGTGCCATGGACATTCCTGAAGACAGGACTGGTGAGTGCATAAGCCCTGTGGTGAAGAGAAGTTGTGCATTTCTAGAGATTGGAGGGGAGCTCATGGGGCTAGGAAGCCGAGAGTAGCAGATAATCAGTCAGCTCAGGTGGGGCTTGCCAGCCAGGCCAGGGGCTGGGAAACTGAGGAGGGTGTTGAATGAGATCTGTCCATGGGGTTGAGGTGAAGGCCGGTTGCATTGGAGGATGGTTTGGTGGGGGAAGAAGAGGGGCAGCATTGTTGAAGGGCATCGCCCCAGTTGGTGGGCTGGCACTGTTGCCCTGACAAGAGCAGGCGCAGGCTTGCCTGGGGCTGGCAGGTTTCCAGGACCATTTGCCTCTAAAGCCTCCCACAGCCACAAACAGAACATTACTGTTGCTACTGCTGGTTTTAGACCCCAGCCTGCTGTGCCTGCCGATGCAATCAGCTCCCGAGAGGAGCTCTCTGGGCTCCTGCGCACATGGATTCTTTCTTGGTAGGTCTCAGGACGGCTGAGGAGTCAGAGGTTTTAGAACTTTTCCAGTTAATTCAGAGAAGCAACCACATTTTTTTTTCTCATTTTCTCCACAAAGATTTGTGTTGGAAAGATGGTGTTGAACACAGGCCCCAGCTCCGGGTGTTAATTCAATTCTGCCTCCTTAAGCAAGTGGGTACAGTTCACAACTCACAGTTTCACCATCTGTGAAAGGGGTGTCATGTTATGTGCCCCATGAGGCTGTTTTGAGTACCTAATGAGGTGATGGGTTTGACAGCGTAGAACAAATACCTGATATTCTTTATCTGCAAAGAAAACGTTTCAGTGTGGAAAGGGTCCAGATTTTATTACTTGGTTTTGTCCCTTTTCAGCCAACACTCGGCTGTGTTGGCTAAATGAGGGTCCTTCTTCCTCCTTCCTTCTTTTCCTTTCTCCTCTGCTCTCCCCGCTTCTCTCCCCTCCTCCTTCCCCCTTTCTTCCTCAGCCTCCCTCCCCCTTTTTCTTTTCCCTTTCCCTCTCCCTCTCTCTCTTCTTCTCCTTCTCTTTCCACCTGTGCTGAAGATGCAATCGAGGGCCTCACACGTGCAGGGTAAGTACTCAGCTCATCTCCATCCAGGTGAAGGCTCTTTAAACACGTGGAGCGGGTGCCTTGCCTTCCGTGGGTCCTAAGTGGTTTTCCCTCGTTCTAGGCAACAACTCCTGCCTGCTCTCTGACTTGCTCGCAGGATCATCACTCACAAATGGCACCCGGTGGCTTTGGTGATCTATTAGCTAATGTTTGCTTTGTGCCAGGCACTGAACCAGATGCTTTACTCATATCATCAAAAGGATCCTCCCCGAACTTAAGAGATGGGGAAACTGAGCCTTAAAGAAGTTGAATAATTTATCAGCCGTCATGTGAATCGGCAAACATGCAGGTGATTTTGAACCTATTTGACACATTGCTGCCCCACTATTTGTAGGAAGGGGTTTCCTTCCTCTCTGGAGTGCGATCCCCACAGCAAGGGCAGCCTGTATTTTCACTTTTCACCTGTGTCTGTTAATCTCTGAGCCGCAGAGCACTGACATTGTCTTCCAGAGAAACACGCCATCAAGCAGAGGTGACTCCTGGGTGAGTGTGTAGATCCAGCCTGACTCTCACGGCACTGGAGATGCTCAGAAAGTCATGAACTTCCTGAGGCAAAGATGCCCTTTTATTAATCTTTGTGGGAACAGCAGAAAATCGTGTTCAATAAAGTCTAATGATGAATGGAGCATTGGAGAAATGGCTAAGGAGAAAATGATATTTATAGACCTAATGCTGGCTTCTAATACTATCCTTTGAGTTGGGGACAACAGCAATGTTAATTTAAAAGGTTTGTGGTAAACTAGGCATAGTGGCACAAGCCTACAATCCTGATATTCTGAAAGGCCGAGGCAGGAAAAGGGTGTGTTTGAGCATAGCCTGGACAATTTAATGAGACCTTCTCTCAAAAAATAAATAAATAAATAAATAAATAAATAAATAAAAATAAATAAATAAAAAATAAAAAAGGGCTGAAGATATAACTCAGTGCAAAGGCCCCGGATTTAATCCCAGTACCACACAAACACACATACACACACCACAAAAAAAAGTTTGTGGTGATTTACAGTGTACGCTATGCATCGATATACAATGTTCATCCCACAAGATGATTTTTACCTCCATTAGAAGGAAGAAAAATTTAAGATGGAGGGAAGTTCAGTAACTTGCAATAGTGCAGGGTGATTTAAAAGCACTGATAATAGAGTCAGACAGGCAGGTCTGAACTTTGACTCTGCCTTGGACTAACTGGTTGCTTTGTGTCTGTACGACATCAAGCTAAATACTTTCACTTTAGAAAGCTAAGCACTTTCCTTGCTGGTAAAATGGAGATGATGACAGCACCATTTACAAATAGGATTATCCTGAGGGGTCAATGAGATCAGGCATAGAAAGTGCTTAATAGAAGGTACACAGTAAGCACTCAGTAAATATCGTTTCTCTAGTGGTCATGGAGCTGACGAACTCTGCTTGTCCAACCTCTGTCAAATGTTCTTTGACACAAGTGTGCAGTGCAATTATACTGTGGTAAGTGCAATTATACTGTGCAAACAAATGGCAGAATGTTGTGGAAGAATTTATGAGAATATTTACGTAAAGAGTTGGCATTTACATTGATGAAGCCAGAAGTAGTTCTGTGATGGGGGAAAAGCTGTAGGCCTCTTTGATCTACAGTACTTGTGTCTTTTTTTCACACTAAGAAAGGATGGTCCTTGTTGCCTAGAACTACAATGTCCAGTACAGTGACCCTGGCTAGGAGCCACCAACTGATTTGAGCCGTTATCTAAGGCATCACTTGAGAATGGAATGACATATCCCACAAGCATTTGTTGCACACCTACCATGCGCCAGCCACTATGCTAGAGCTGGGATGTAATGGTGAGCAGACAGGCAGAAGTCTGCAGTCCAGCAGGATCACAAGAGGGGCCGCTCTTAAACCTCGAGACTCTCAGATCCCAAGGAGCCGCATTCCAGGTGGGGGACTACTCAGGCGTGTAGTAATCAGCGTCCCTTACTATCCTTTTTCTCTTAATGACAAAGTAGTTAGCAAGTCTCAATGCCTATTTTTCTTAAAGGATATACAGGCAATAATGGACTATAGAAGAAGGAAAGCAGGAAGGACTCTTCTTTTGGTGGGGTCCCAGGACCTATAGAAGCATCTCCAGAAGGCAAGTGTTCTCTGGTCTACAAAGAGAAAGCCAGACCTTCTTTTGATCTAGTCAGATCCTCTAGACATTGAAATGCCACCCTAAAGGATGCATATTTTCATCTAGATGGGACAAGGAAGAAGCCCTTTTGATGAGAATTGTATATTCGCAGAGGGATGGTGCTGCCCACATCTCCTCGGAGTCTCCTCTTCACTCCACCTGGCCATGGAACCTGGATGGAGTCAATCACGGTAACTTTTATCCTGAATGCAGCAGAACAGAGGTAAATAATCTGCCAAGATGTGCCGAGATGGAAGTGGGATGGACAGAGAGAGGTACTGCCTTACTTGGACCTCATGTAGCCTCTAAATCCCAGGCTCCTGTAGCTCCTTTTGAAATTCTGTGAGTCGCTATGGGCCCAGCCACAGAACAGAAAAAAATATTCCTCTTATACTCAAATAGTTTGAGTTGAATTTAACTTCCCAACAGGACCATGGGGGTGTGAGGGCATGATGCCACATCCCACACAGAGGCGAGTGAGTGGGAAATACCCATTCAGGTGCTCACAACTGAAAAGTGAGACTGTTTTCAGGGCACCCTGGGTCTTACTCACTGACCTTTAAACAGGCTGCACATCTTTCATCTGCCGTCACATGCCCTCGGTGAGTTACGCCTTGTGGCTTACCACCGAAAGTAGTACCTCCCCTCGAGTCTCAAAGCCAAGCCAAACCCTTGGCACTGTGTTTTGCTGATGAGAACCTCTCTTGTTCAGGTGATAAGGGCATGCAGTTATCTGCAAAGGTCAGTCACAACCCAAGTCAGTCGCTAGAAGGACAACAGAGTGGCTCTAATGAACAATGAATATAAAATAGATGTTAACCCCAGGGCAGTTGTGTTTTATTTCTCTTTGGACACCCAGAGCTGAGTGCAACATTAGGTTCTGTGTTTATCACTTTAATCAAGTCTCACAAGTGAAGCAGACTCTGCCCAGGCCAGCAGCCTATTCCTAGCTCACCTGGGAACAGAGTCACATTGAAAGAGGTTCTGTGTTACAAGAAAAGGCTTGAGACATGGCTGCTGCCTCCAAAGAGACCTACTAAAGACAGAGATGAGGAAACTCCTGTGCTGGGGCAATGCAGAGTAGAAGAAAGCATTATGGGCCCATGGGATGGGCTCTCTGCTGGAAGAGCTTGGAGGGACAGGAGTCCCTTTAGGCTGTGTGAGTCTGAAAAGGAGACGTTGGAGCATGTGTGGAATTCCAAAGAATTGGAAATTGGTCTGGAAGTTTGGAGCTTAGTGAGGATTTCAAGTCTGGGGGGATACAAACAGGTCCAATGAAAGTCCAGGCAGTGCAGAGAATATAGGAGTTAAGAGGGGAGTGGGCTGTGGAGATTCTTTCTTTCTTTCTTCTTTCTTTCTTTCTTTCTTTCTTTCTTTTTTTTTTTTTTTTGGTTTTCACAGTCATGTCAACAAGGTTATGTTTAAGCTGGATCTTAACCCAGTGGTGGGTGCAGGCTGAGATATTCCTTTTGTGGAATGGAGGGATACCAACAAGTGTGGGCCTGGACCAGCATCATGGGCAGCTTCTGAGAACTTGTTAGGCTAATTCTGAATCCACGCCTCCCCATCTGTGGCTTTGTGACCCAGCCTGTGTGCTGTACCAAGTCCTCCAGAAGGACCGCCACGCTGGGCCTCCGGGAGCCAGCAGCAAAGATGGCTGAGGGATCACACAGGTGCAAGTTGGCATCTGGCTGCAGCATCCTCAATACCAGATTTTAGAATGAAGGCATTTTCTCATTCTCCTGAGGAGATTCTACAAGTGTTTGAACAAGTCTTTCATTCATTCTTCATTCGACTGACACTTACTGAGCACCTGCCGCGATGGGCACCCAGATCCAACAGCAAACCTGCCCATATTAGCTCAGGCAGCTTTTAAGCAAGGGCTTTTCCAGAGACAAGATTGCCATTGTCTCTTTTATCAGATTTACTAATAGAACATAATAAACCTATTATGCGCTCCAGAAACAACTCTGCTGCTTGTCTCTGACATCAGAAGTTCTGCAGTTAAGCATTTACTGAAGTTTCAAACACTAGTGATGTGATTGATGAAGGAAAAGCAGGCGTGCACACAGTGTTAAAGGG
>RJWT010050563.1:0-10829 GCA_004365215.1 Cuniculus paca
GTGGCTCAAGTGCCTGCCTGGTAAGGGCAAGGTCATGAGTTTGATGCCTGGTACCAAAAAAAAATTTTTTTTAAACTTTAAAAAATTATTCATAATCAACTGCTGTTAAAATATTATTTATTTATCTACTTTGCACTACTGGGAAGCAAACCCAGGGCCTTTGCACTAAGCTACAGCCCCAGCTCCCCTTCCTTCTTTTATTTTTTTATTTTGACACATCATGTCACTAATTTATGTTTGCTGGGCTGGTTTCAAACTTGGTGATTTTCTGGCTTCAGATTCCCAGATTGCCGGGATTATAGGCGTGCACCACCACACTCAGCGTCTACCCATTTTTGAAATACATCTTTCCAGATTGCACTTGCTTTTTTTTTTTTTTGCGGCACTGGGGACTGAACTCACGACTTTGTGCTTGCCAGGCAGGCACTTAGGCCGCTGAGCTAGATCCCCAGCCCTTGTGTTTTTGAGACAGGGTCTCACCATGCTGTTCAGGCTGGCCTTGAGCTCACTTTGTAGCGCAGGCTGGTCTTGAACTCACAACGATCTGCCTGTCTCAGCCTCCCAAGTGCTGGGATTACAGGCGTGAGCCACCACGCCCGTCCGCACTTGCTTTTTACAAAATGAAATTTATATTATTTTTCCCACATTTTAAAACCTACTTTCATGTTGCTACTTGATCTTTATGATTTTTTTTTAAAGGCCACATTATAGTTCTTCAATTATTATGCCTTAGTTTATGTAAAGCACTGTGGTCCAGTGAAAAGAACAGGTGGGCTTGGTTCAGGTCTTCTGAGATTTACTTTCCCAGTGGTCCTGAACAAGATCTTTATTTTGTTTGTTTGTTTGGTACCAGAGATCGAACTTACGACTTTGCGCTTACCAGGCAAGCACTTGAGCCGCTGAGCTAAATCCCCGGCCCCTGAACAAGATCTTTAATCAACCTGAGCTTCAGTTTCCTCATCTATAGAGTGGGTTGATTGTACGACCTTTGTGAGAATATCAGGCTAAATGAATTATAATTATGACCCCTAGGAGGCATTTGCTCAATGACTGGAAGTTGCCCATTTGTCAACTTTTCCTGCTTGGTTGAACTTGACATTCTAGAAAGAAGGCAGATGGCAGTGCAGAGGCTGATTAAATAGGGAAAAGAGAGCACCAAAGAGCCAGATTGAGGGCTTTAGGCCTGTGCTGTCCGGCACAGTAGCTGCTAGCCCATGGTGGCTGTTGAACACCTGAAATGTGTCCAATCCACAGGGAATGCCAAGCAGTAAACATAAAATTCACACTGGATTTTGAAGATAATATGCAACAAAATATAAAATATTTCATTAATAAATTATATCCTATTTATTGAAATAATAATACTTTGGATATAATGTATCAAAGGATATTTTAAGAATTATTTTCATCTGTGTTTTTATGGTGGCTAGTGGAAAAATTTTAAATTACATCTATAGCCAGAGTTATATTTCTATTGGACAACGCTGGCCATACCCAAGTTAGAGTCCAGACAACTCAGAACTAGGAAGCAGCAAGAAGCAAGAGGGCTCTGAGGTTGGGCAGCTGAGTGAGTGGTGAATCTCTTCATGACTTTGAGGAAGTCAGGGGAAGGAGATGAGCTTGAGTATCTATGTGTATAAGCAGGTGTATCATGGTTGTCCCCTGAACCGTGACATAAAAGGCAAAGATTTAGTCTAGAGTATCTATCCCTGTTTTCCTTATGAGTTGACCATTCACACTGTCACTATGTCAAATCCATCTCTTCTTCCTGTAGACTTGTTAGGAACATTTCTGTCCCTTCCTTCCATGATCATGACCCACACGACTGGCCCACACTTGTTACCAGGTTCAGAGCATACTTGGTGGTCAGGGACTTGTGGAGTGGAAGATGACTGACCACAGTGCTCATTTGCAAGGAAAGCTGGAAAGAAATTGGCAGCTCCAGGCCTGGGTCTACATGGAGCTCCTGGCCTCCCCATCCCCTTTGTGGAGCTGTCCTCTGGGTGCAGGCAGTGTGCTGGGTCAGAATAACCTGCATTAGGACTACAGAGCAAAAGAAGTTGGGAAGGAAGTCTTCACCTTCGGGGAGGTAAGTGCTCTCAAGTCTTCTAAAACCCTGCTCAGTCGCATCCTCACTGCCTTTGACTTCTCTAAGATTTCAGGAGTCTTCAGAGGAGTAAGGAACTGGGACTTGATAGTGGTTCAGATAAACAAATGCACTTTTAGGTTTAGAACTTAAATGAATTGAAATTGTACATGGGCCTTGAAATATCTAGTGTACCATTCCCTGCAGAATTGTTGGGATATCGGGCCCTCTTGGGTCGTGCTAGGAAACCACTGATTGGTGATTCAGTGTGGTAGTAAGTAAAAGCAGGGCATACAGAGTATATCAAGTTTGGAAGGCAAACAAAACAAAACAACAGAACAGAACAGAACAGAAAAAATGAAAGAAAACAACCATCAACAACAACAGTATCAACAATGCTCTGACTTCGGCAGTTTGGTCTCACTTAGATTATCTGACTTTGTTCCTGGAGGAGGGGAGACACCACTGTGGTAGGGATATTGCTGTATCCATGGTAGAAGCATTTTGCTTCTTCTAAAGCCATATGCGCTCATCCCAACCCTGATTGTGGTTGTCAGGTGGCTTTAAGACCTTTGTCAGCAATAGCAAACCTCTAGGAGCCTATGTCAGAAACCATTTATTGAACTCTTCCTGCGTATCAGAATCTATAGGATTAAAGTTCCAACTACTACCTAGGAGAGTATAAGAAATTTTATATAGTTTTTCTGTGCTTAATTTTGTATGTGGTCTTAAATTTGTATTTTTTCAGTCATAAAACAAAGTAGCTTTATGTTTTACAACTTAGGAAAGTATTCTTTGAGAAATTCTGTTGTATCTTGGTTATGAATTTTATTTTTTTCTCCTAAATTGGGAGAAATGTGCTCTGTTCTCTTCCCACATTCTTTGTCCTTGCTGCCCTTTTGGGTGGAGAGCTAGGAAGTGGCCACAGGTCTCGCTCCCCAGGGAAAGAGGTATCATGTGCTTTAATGATTTTACATTGGTTAGGATTTGAGATAAGGTTGTAATGGGGTTTGGGGAGTGAGTGACAGAAATACGTGGGCATAGGTGGCTGAATAAATAGCAAGGTTTCTGCCTCAGTGTCTCTGACAGCCCTGATGGGTTAGTGCTTGTCTAGAGATTGTGACACCTCGCCCTCTTCTTACACATGGCTGCAGATTCCTATGTGTGTTTGCACGCACAATCCCACGTGTTCCTTGGTTGTGTCATTGCTGCCCCCATCTTTGCCTCCTGGAGCTCCCTGCACCAGCTCCAGCCACACCCCCCACCACACCACCATTGCTTTCCTTACTCCTCACCCCGACACCTAGCCTTTGCAGCAGCCCAGGCCTCTCCAGATTCCAGCTCTGTGGGGACCAAGCCCTTTTGAAAGGAAGAAAGAAAGAAAGAGGCAGGAAAAACAGAAAGAAAGTGGGAAACAGAAGAATGAAACCGGACCGAAGGGGCAGTGGTGCTTTGAGCTATCTCACTGCATCACAATGAATATGGACTCTATTAAGCCCCGTTCTGCCTGTTAGTGTCTCCCGGGGCAACACAGCCCCCATATGGCAAGCATGCAGCAGATTAGGATAGGCCCCTGGGCCACATTGAACACCAGGGATTTGACTGGCAGTCGAGCCCCCTCCCCAACTCCCCCTCTCCTCACACTTGACACCGCCTGTGTTTATCTAAAGGGGGGGGCATTTGGAAGGTTTTTGTCCCAGTTTGGAGAGAAGGGAGAGGAGGCTGGAGGCGGGTGGGGTGAGGGAGATCGAGGGAAAAGGAGGGCTGAGGTGGTTAGAAAGGGGAAAGGCAGGAGGGAGGCTTCATAAATATTCAGGAGGAGCACTGAATGGGGAGAGAAATAAAGCAGATGGAATTCGTGTTAAAGAACAGCACAATCACCCTGTTTTGAGCCCTCCAAAAACAAAACCAGGAAAAGAAAGGAAGGAAGAAGGAAGGAAGGAAGGAAGGAAGGAAGAAGGAAGGAAGGAAGAAGGAAGGAAGGAAGGAAGGAAGGAAAAAAGAAAGAGAGAGAAAGAAAGAAAAAAAAGAAAGAAAGAAAGAAAGAAAGAAAGAAAGAAAGAAAGAAAGAAGAAAAGAAAAGAAAAGAAAAGAAAAGAAAAGAAAAGAAAAGAAAAGAAAAGAAAAGAAAAGAAAAGATCGGTCTTCTATGAGTGCCAGAGCTGTGTTTATCCAATTAGCAGGGTTGTCAAATTGAATTGATATGGGTGTGTTGAGAAAGCAGTGTGAGAGGGGGAAAAGGTGCTTTCTTTTTCTTTTTTTCCAGTCCATCCCCAACCCTCCATGGATTGATATTTTTAAAAATCTCCGTAAAGAAGTGAGACCACTTTCAGGAAGAGGTATGTGTGACAAATCGATGAGACTTCCCAGTAACTTTTTCCTCCAGTGCTAGAAGTGGGAGAGGATTCAATGCATTTTACCTAAACTTCAGTGGAAAAAATCAAGAGACAAGACCTGTTCTTCTCTCACATGGCTGAAGTAGTTCTTCCCCAGAGCCTATCCAGGCTCCTTTCCATTTTGCTTACTTTGATAGTGAGAGTATCCCATCTGCCTGAGTAGAAATAAATTCTGTTTATTAGCAGCTTGTTATAAATTGTGAATTCCGTGAAAAGAATCCAGGTTTGCTGATCTCCCCCAAATTTCACTTTGATTATATAGTCCCTTGCTCAAAAACCATCAGTAGCTCCACTCTGTCTATGGTGTTAATTTCAAACTCTTTCTGATCTCCTACAGTGGGACCCAATCTCAGTGTCTTTACCTGTCTCTTCATTCATCTATAGTAGTCTCCAAAGTAGGGCTCAAGCTACCAAAGGAAAATATAAGCAATTTCATTGGGACACTGCAAGAAAAAATTAGAGACTCCCTTAATGTTTATTTCTATCTAAAAAAGGATTAGGAAGGAAATCCAGCTTTGCTAATATTTAATATAGGGATTGACATTGGTACATTTAGCCTGTGTGTCAGGCTGTCACGTATCACAGCAGTATCCAAGGCATCTCCAGGACTTGACAGTGGAGACCTTTCCCGTTCATTCATTCACTCCCCAGTTTTTCTATTCTCTGTTAAGTGGATTTACAGATTATATAATTTAGCTTTAACTAAATTAACTCTCACAAAAGGACAAGTGGCTTAAAGAGATTGCCACAAAGAAACTGGGTTGAAGAGAATGTTGATAATCCAAACACATGCAAACAGGAAGAAAACAGCAGAGCTGGCCCTTTTCAGGCCACATTAGGAAGTAACAACATTGATAATGGAATCAGATCTGGTAAGAAGGCAACAAAATCATTAACATTCAAGCAGACTGTTTGAAAGAGATTACATCTATGCCATTAGGAATGATCCTATTTCTAAATAGTCATTCTGTCTTAAGGTATTAGCTAGTGATACTATAAAACAATCACGATAAAAGAGTCATTAAAATATACTTTTACTTTTTTAAAAAATTTAGTTCTGCAGTACATGCATTTAATTTATAAATAAGTAAATATGCATGTTTTGGGGGTGATTATCCAGAAAATTTTACTCAACAGGGAGTAAGATCTGAAATATTTAAACCCATTGTTTCAGATCAGCTTTCTGCAGCGAATCAGTGCTTGCTGCACCGCCCTACGCATACCAGACCTACTTTCCCTCTTGGTCAGTGTCACCTTCCTGCGGTGCCTCATTCATCTTACATGCATAAACCCTAGAAGGCCCAGCTTCAAACCCTACATCCAGAATAACTTTCCTAAAAATGCTGTCATTTGCCACATCCCATTTGTAACTGAACTGGTAATCAATGAAGATAGAGCATTAGTAAAGAATGCTACAAGTTGTCACATGAGAGTAATCGCAAAAAACTTCAGTTATTTGGGGGCAACAAAGATCTGGGTTTTTTCTCACATCATTTCTTCAGCTGCTTTCTTCCATCTTGTAGCAATGCCTTCTAAAACATGTGACATGTGGTCACCGAATTGAGAAAGGGAAAGATGGAAACAAGTCTCAGTCTCCGAACTACCCTGGGCCGGAAGTGACACAACATTCTCACTTGCCTTCCGATGGCCCACACTAGTAACGTGACTAGTCAGTAACTGCAGGAGAGGCAAGGAAATGAGAAACTTATGTTTATTTGCTGGTACTAGCCAATTTATGTACCAAATTTGGCTTTAAGCTCCTAAAAACCAAATCCATCTTCTGGTACTCATAGAAACCTTGCCTGCTGTCTTATGTATGATCAATCACAGCAGTATTTTTTTCTTCCCAATATTATTATAATAAAAAAATCACGGTAATATTTTTTCTTCCTAATATCAATGATAAAGTCAAAGTACATATAGAATAGAAGGTTTATACACAAAATTTGATTAAGAACTAAAAAAGAAACATTTAGAGGCTGGCTGCAGCATGGCTTATATTTAAGAACATCAAACTATTGTCATTACTCTCTATTTGACATCAGAGTGATCTGGGTAGGTGTTCTAGATCTTACCCTAGAACTCTGTTGCCCAGTGTGATAACTGCTAGCCCCATATGGCCATTTAAAATTTAGTTCCTTAGCTACATGTCAAGTATTTAGCAGTCACAAATGGCTAGTGGCTACCTGGCATTTAGATAGTGCAATTATAGAACATTTCCAACTCTGCAGAAAGTTCTGTTGAAGGGATTCGTGCAATGAACAGTAGGAGATTGTTCTAGATTGGGATGTAAATAATTAAAGAATGACAGTGATCACATAGAAAGCTGCTGTATCAAGTAATAGTGAAGTAAATTCAGAAACATTTTTAAATTAATGGTAAAGCCAGTTCCAAGTAGTTGGTTAGTGTGGCCCCAGAAATAATTTTCTAGGGACTGGGTTAGTGAAAGAGCACTGTTCTGGGAGTAAGAGGCCTGACTTGTAGCCTGTAATTTCCCTTCATAATTAGGGGAGAGACCTTCCACAAATCACTTAGACTCAGCCTGCAAATACAGTAGGTGTTTTAGAATAATAGCTACTCTAAGCTATTATTGTATTTTTTAGGTCCCTCCAATTTTAAAATGTTTCCTTTTAGGAGCCAAACACCATCACTGGAAGAAAGATAGCCTCTTTAGTAAATGCTGCTGGAAAAACTGGCTTCTCACATGCCAAAGATTAACTCTAGACCTGCATCTCTCACCATGCACTAAACTAAAATTGAAATGGATCAAAGATCTAAATATGAAAACAGAAACACTAAATTTGCTGGAAAAGAGAATGTGTAGAACTCTTGACATTTGGGCCTTTTTTTTTTTAAGAAAATAAAACAAAACAAAACAGAACAGAGTTAAACACAACAAAGCATTTCAGAACAGAACACTGCAAGCAATACAGGTATTCAAAACATAACAATAGGAGATTAACAATGACTACCCTAGTGTCTCTTCTTTTCTTCAAAATGATTGTTCATACATTCACACACAATAAGCTCAGACAAAACAAAGTGATACAAAACCAGCTAAAACAAAAGAGTGAAAACATTACAGACCTTCAAATCAGACAATAAGAAATCAACAATGGCTACCTTAATGTCCTTTGTTTTCTTCAAAAAAGCTGTTCCTATCTTCTCACATATTGCAATCAAATAGTAGAAAACAGACTTAAACTATTCAAATAAAAGCATTATTTGACTTCAGAACCTTTTCCCCATATTTATCAGGAATTTTCTATCTTATTGAGTCTTTCAGTTTCTTACACTAGAGAGACAATGTGGTGTTTACACATGTGAGTTTGGTTTATTTCACTTATCCGTATGCTCTCAAGTTGCATCCATTTAACCCATAAAAGTCTCAATGTGATCCTTCTTTATAGCTGAATAGTACTCCATTGTATAAAAGTACCACATCTTCTTTATCCATTCCTCAATTGATGGGCATTTGGGTTGTTTCCAAGATTTGGCTATTACAGATTGTGCTGCTATAAACATGGGTGCATGTATATCACTGTGGTATGATGATTTCACTTCTTCTGGGAATATGCCCAGAAGAGGAATAGCTGGGTCAAATGGGACTTCCAATCATAGCTTCTTAATGAACCTCCAGACTGATTTCCACAGTGGCCGCACCAGTCTACACTCCCACCAACAGTGGAGAAGGGTTCCTTTTTCCCCACAGCCTCTCCAGCATTTGTTATTGGTGGTTTTCTTGATCCTGGCCATTCTTTCTGGAGTTAGATGGAATCTCACAGTTGTTTTAATTTGCATTTCTCTAATGACCAATGATGCTGAACATTTTTTCATGTATTTATTTGCCATTCGTATTTTTTCAGCTGAGAAGTGTGTTTTCATCTCTGATGCCGATTTTTGGATTGGGTCTTTGAATTTGAAGGGCCTATTTTTTTTAATTCTTTATATGTTCTAGATAGAAGACTTTTGTCTGAAGAACAGTGACTAAGATTTTTTCCCAATTTGTGGGTTTTCTTTTCACTCTGTTGGAGATTTCTTTTGACATGCAAAAACTTTTTAATAAGACAAGATCCCAGTTGTTGATTCTGGAAAGTGTTTCCTGTGCAGTTTGGCTTTTGTTCATGAATTCTCCACCTACCCCTATGTCTTCAAGAGTTCTACCTACTTTGTTTTCCAGCAGATTTAGTGTTTCTGTTTTAATATTTAGATCTTTGATCCATTTTGACTTTAGTTTAGTGCATGGTGATAGGCTTGGGTCTAGTTTTAGTTTTCGGCATATGGAAAACCAGTTTTTCCAGCACCACTTATTAAAGAGGCTGTCTCTCATCCAGTGAACATGTTTGGCCCCTTTGTCAAAGATAAGGTGGCTGAGTGTGTTTTTAGTTGTGGTTGTGTCTTCTAATCTATTCCACTAATCCTCAGGTCTGTTTTGATTCCAGTACCATGCTGATTTGATTACAGTAGCTTTGTAGTATAATTTCAAGTCTGGGAGTGTGATGCCTCCTGTCCTTCCCTTACTGCCAAGAATTGCCTTTGCTATTCTAGGTCTCTTCTTGTTCCAGATGAATTTTAAGAATGGTTGCTGTAGATCTGTGAGGTATGCTAATGATATTTTGATGGGAATTGCATTAAATCTGTATAATAATTTTGGGAGAGTGGCCATTTTTACAATGTTTGTTCTTCCTATCCATGAGCATGAAACGTCTTTCCATTTTGAGATCCTCTTTGATTTCTTTTTTCAGAGTACTGTAATTTTCATTGAATAGATCTTTTGCCTCCTTTGTTAGGTTGATTCCTAAGTATTTCATTTTTTTGGATGCTATTGTGAGGTGTGTGGTTTCTCTTATTTCTCTCTCAGTGAGTTTGCTGTTTGTGTACAAGAATGCTATTGATTTCTGAGTATTGACTTTGTATCCATCTACATTACTGAATTTGGTTATGACATCCAGAAGTCTTTCAATGGAGGCTTGAGGGTCTTCTATGTAGAGTATCATGTCATCTGCAAATAGTGATAATTTAAGTTCTTCCTTTCTTATCCTTATTCCTTTTATTTATGTCTCTTGTCTAATTGCTCTGGCTAATGTTTCCAGCACTGTATTGAATAGGAGTGGTGATAATGGACATTCTTGTCTTGTTCCTGATTTTAGAGTGAAAGCTTTTGGTTTTTGATCATTTAATGTGATACTGGCTGTTGGTTTGTCATAGATGGCTTGTATCAGATTGAGGTAAAGTCCATCTATTCAAATTTTCTGTAGGGTTCTTATCATGAATGAGTGTTGGACTTTATCAAAAGTTTTTTCTGCATCTATTGAAATGACCATGTGATTCTTATTTTTCGCTCTATTGATATGGTGTATTACATTTATTGATTTGCGTATGTTGAACCATCCTTACATTCCTGGGATGAATCCCACTTGGTCATGGTGTGTAATCTTCTTGATGACTTGCTGCATTCTGTTTGCCAGTATTTTATTGAGAATTTTTGCATTGATGTTCATTAGGGAGATTGACCTGTAGTTCTCTTTTTTGGTTGGGTCTTTCTCTGGTTTTGGTGTTAGGGTAATACTTGCTTCCAGGAATGATTTAGGGAGACTTACTTCCCTTTAAATTTCATTAAAGAGTTTGAGAAATGCTGGCATTAAGTCTTCCTTGAATTTCTTGTAGAAGTCAGCTGTGAATCCATCAGGACCTGGACATTTCTTGGTTGGTAAGATTCTAATTACATTTTCAATTTCATTAACTGAAATTGGGTTATTCCGTAGTTTTACATCTTCTTGATCCAGTTTTGGTAATTAATATGTTTTTAGAAATCTGTCCATTTCTTCTGTGTTATAAGAGTAAAGATTTTCGAAATAGGTATTGATGATCTTCTGTATTTCCACAGGGTCCGTAGTGATTTCACCCTTTTCATTCCTTATTGCATCAATTTGAGTTTTTTCTTTCCTTTTTTTAACAAGGTTGACTAGGGGCTTATCAATTTTATTTATTCCTTCAAAGAACCAGCTCTTTGATTCTTTCTTTGTATTGTTTTCTTAGTCTCAATTGCATTAATTTCTTCTCTGATCTTTATAATTTCCTGCCTTTTTTTGGCTTTGGGTTGGACTTGCTGTTCTTTTTCTAAATGTTTGAGGTGTAGTATCAGATTGTTTATTTGTGTTCATTCCATTTTCTGGATGTGGGAATTCACTGCAATAAATTTCCCTCTGAGGACTGCTTTCATTGCATCCCACAGATTCTGATAAGTTGTATTTGTATTTTCATTTGCTTGTAGATATTGTTTAATTTCTTCTTTAATTTCCTCTGTGACCCACTGATTGTTCAGGAGTGTATTATTTGATTTCCAT
>RJWT010050564.1:0-10828 GCA_004365215.1 Cuniculus paca
CCTATTTGCTTTAGATACAGGTTCTTTTCTACCTTCTTCCACCTCCTACTCATACCACAAGAAGTGTTCTTCAACAACAGAAACAAATTTTTGAGTAGAATTTATATTTCAATATCTGGAAATAATAACAAATCCTAAAAACACGTAGAACTTAGATGCTTCTATAAACACATCAAAGAATAAAGTTAGAAAAGTTCTAATGGAAACAGAATGAGGAATGAAATTTGACTCTTACAAAAAATGTAATAATGCACTACATTTGCTCAAAGTTAAGACTACAGAAGCAGACCTAAAGGCATTTCTTATTTTACTGATTCACTTTCTTGTCCTTTGCAGATATTCCATTTTTCACAAATGAAATTTTGTGCCAACCTTACACTGAGCGAGTTGATCAGCATTATTATTTCAATAGCTCAGATAGTTATTGGGCTTTTTAGCACTAAAGTATTTTTTTAATTAAGATCTACACATTGATGTTTAGACTGAATGTTACTGCACACTTTATGGGCTACAGGATAGTGTAAACATAACTTTTATGTATATTAGGGAATGAAAAAAAATTGTATGACTTGCTTTATTATGCTGTTTGCTTTATTGCAGTAGTCTGGAACCAAATCAAAATATCTTGGAGATGTGCCTGTATTGAATTTGAAGTCTAGTTTTATTTTGCCTAACAGAGAACATAGTTCTCCTATAATTCTATTTCTTCAGCTTTTTTTTAAAGCCCAGTCATTCAGAATTTGTGATCATAGATCAAGAGTTGAAGTCAATCTATAGAGGAACCACTGTGTTTACAGGAGAACAGAACAATGAATATGACTAATTTATTTATTTAGCTACTACTTTGTTGTTGATTATAACTTCTTATCTGTTCACCCAAAGAAAAACTAGGAGAATTAGTTTCTCTTATTTCTGCTTCTCCTATCTGTGCTCCCATGATGACTCTCTCTGTTTCTCTGTGTGTGAGTATGGATGAAATTTGATGCTGTATATAGACATTTTCAGTGATTGTTAGCAAGTTTTGTTCTGCCTAGCCTCTTACTTTCTTACCCTGAGAATATAAGGGTTTTCTGTGATGGTTACACACTTTAAAATATCCAAGTGAAAATTCCTCTAAAGGTACATGCCAATTGGTCAGCCTTATAAAATTAGAGGAAAAGGATACTTACCACATTCATTGAAGCATATTGGTAATTTAGTTTTCTTTTTGTTAATAGATTCTCTCTGGGGGTCGCATCTTAGCACTGACTAGTGCACAAATAAGTGACAGTGGGAGATACACCTGCGTGGCAGTGAATGCTGCTGGGGAGAAACAAATTGACATTGACCTGAGAGTATATGGTGAGACAAGTTATAATTATTTCTCCTCTGATAATAGATGTGCTTGGGTCCCAATGTCTTTAAAAATAATGCATTGACAAGAACAGTGACACCTGGCATCGTGTTGCATGGTTATAATCCCAACGCTTTGGGAGGCTGAGGCAGAAGGATTACAGGTTTGAACACAGCCTAGGTAACCAAATAATTTAGCAAGACCCTGTCTAAAATAAAAAATAAAAAGGGATGGAATGTAGCTGAATATGAAGTCCTTGGGATCTATCACTTGTGCTGCAAAATAAGAAGAAAAAAAGGAACAATAAACAAAGGAATTACATTACCAGGTCAAGTTCAGGTTCCTTTAATATTTTATATTTGACTTTGATTTTCCCTTTTCTAAAGTTCTGAGATATTAAAAAGTACACATCCAGTCTGTAGGATGTTGGCTTTACAATGTACTCTGAAGGACATGACTCTTCATATCAGTTCTGCAATTTAGAAGACAAAATCTCACTAAAGCAAATATCTGTCCAAGTACCTTTCATCATCTATTTTCTCAAAGCCATGATTTCATTACTTTTAATATATTTGTAATCAGTATATTTTGTGATCAGTGCTATGTCTATAATTCTATTTGAGAAGCAAAAGTTAAACTAGATGTAAATTTAGCCAAAAATCAAGTCATTTTTTTCCTACCACTATCATACAGAAGGAACTGGCTGCTTCCATCACAGCAAAAATCCCCCATATGAAGTTGGGGCATCTCTGCCTCCATCCATAGATTATGCATGTCATTGGTATACCTTGACATTTAGAAGTCTGACAATCATTATTCACTGTTTTATTTGCATTATGTTCTTCACATCATGGAATCATGAAATCATTTCTTTCATGGCGTTTCACAGTTTCTGCCTACAAGGCCTTCTCTTTTAATTCCCACATGATTTCTAAATAATTTGCTGGTATTATAAATATATCAATTTTTAAACTTACAGACCATGTGGCCCATGTTGACTTCTCTTTATAAATTTGACAAAAACGAATGTACTAATCACATATAGCTTATGGTATATTGTCACATAAATTTTTAGTAGAAAGGCCCCTTGTTCCCTAGGTACCATAAAAAGTCTCAGTTAGCTTCAGTACACCACCAAACGGCTCCCTGTATTCTTCTTATTACTGCTATTGCAATGAACCTGGGTCCACATTCATCCCCCAGATTTGCTAGTGTGTCTCATAACAAGTTTATGATGTCCAGCCCCAGGGATCCTGAATTGAGTCACGATAGTGCTTGCAAGAACTGAAAGATTGCCATTCCAAAGCCTCATGAGAGAAGGATCATCAACATCAGCATGTGGCACCATAGCTCCTTAAGTCATTAGCAGGCAAACATGGGGTTGATGGAAGTACTGACTGGGTTTTAGTCAGCTGTCAATATCTGAGTTTCACTATTTCTGTTTTCTACTGGCTAATGTCAAGGGTAGGCCTAGGAGATTACAGAGATCTGATATTTTCGAGGAATTTTGGAAACATGCATCATTATTCCTTATCAGTTGCTAATGTACTCACACCCCATCTTTTCATACTGAAAATAGGTACTCTCATGTGATATAAAAATTAAATGATTAACAGGTATAGGTGTATGTCTGATAATGTGTGTATGTGTTTAACCCTTGAAATATATATTCAGCAAACTAATGAAGAAATGAAAATTTAAACATTTCAGTTTTTAATCTAAAATCAGTTTCCAACCTATGTTTCATTAATTATTTCCATTCAGGATATTTGTATATTCATATTCTCTGCAATCTTGTGTCTCCTGGAAACCTGGTGAATGTTGACCCTCAGGGATATATCCGCTTCATATTTATGTTGTAGAGTGTGGAGATGGTATGAGGTGTACCCACTGGGTAAACTGCTTTCCCTATTATTACAAGAGTAGTTTCTTTAAAATTTTTCTCCCTGTAATAAGTTTGGAGTATATTGTATTATGTTATGAGACACTAAAATAGGTATTCCTATGGTATATTTTCTTTAAACATAAGCCTAGAGAATTTTCTTAAAGATTTCTCCCTCTTCATCTTGGCAATTAGAGCCCTGCGTTTGAAACACTGATTTTTCTAATTAAACAGTTATAATGTATAGAATGAGAGGGGTAAGAGATTTAGCTCAGCAGCTCAAGCGATTGCCTGGTAAGTGTGACGTTGTGAGTTCGATCCCCCATACCAAAAACAAAACGAAAAAAAGCATGCTATCTATAGAATGAGAAATGCAGTAAGTCTAGGGTAAAGCATTTCCTGAGCTACATAGCCACAAAACAAAGTAAAGGTAACATTAAGGAAGTGAGTATCTAAAGAGTAGAACCTTGTTCACTTCTCAGACTAAACAAACTGTCTGAAATGAGAGACAGGACAGAAAAAAAAAATACATGCATTTCAGTAGTATATATTCTCAGCAATAATTAGATTTGCGTTAATACATGTTTCTTAAATAAATGCTTCATTATTTTTGCATTTTTTCTCTCAGTTTTAAAACTGATTTCCTTTTGAATTTGCTTCAACTCACTTAACTGCAAAGAAAAGTAATTAAAAGGAAATATTTAGAAATAAATTAGCGTTCTGCAGTCTTGGAATTCTTCCTACTTTTGCTTCTGCAGTCATAAATCATGTGCTTTTATAAAGTCTACAAATAATCTAAAATAAACATTTTTTAAATAGTCATGCTACCTAAATTATATGAAAGGTGTAAAATTGGCCATTCCACTTAGGTCATCCTGTGATGAGGCCTGTGAAAATACATGTTTTTCATGGTATCTTATGAATAGTTTTAATTGTGCTTATTTTGCTACTTTTATAGCAGTTTTAGTCTTGAACAGACTAGTCTCACATCTTTTGTCTAGTGTGGCACATAAAAAACAACCCTATTCTTTTTGTTCCCCACAGATCTTGTTAACCTTACTGAGAGTCAAATGACTGGGTGTGCTATTAAATTTAGCGGAAGGAACACTATGAATCTCTGCGCAAATGTTTCACTAGTGTATTCCGGACATTGCGCAGGTTTTTTTCCTCCTTTAGCACACACCTTTAAGGTTTGGCACAAGTCCTGCATCCAGAGACAGCACATAAATATGCTCTTTTGATTCACCTCCCATTCCCGCTGAAACACACATGGTAGCTAAGTCTCTTTCTCACTTGTGGGATGAAATAGTCAATATTCACAGCTTAAAGGAGGAGCAGTGTATTTTGTTTCACAACTTGGACATAGCTGGCCCCAAGGCAGAGATGGTATGGCAGAAGGGCATAGTGGAAGAAAGCTGCTCACATCACATCCTGGCAGCCAGGAAGCCAGAGAAGAAAGGAACTAGGGAGACAGATAAAGCCTCCCCTAGGATCCTCCTCTTCCAGCCAGACCCCACCTTCTAACAACACACTCTGCTGCTGAGCTCACCCAGTGGATGAGTCCACTGATGCCCTGTGATCCAGACATCTTCCACAAACCACACCTACGAGCACATCAGGCTTTGAGGGACATTCTTATCTAAACTATAACAGTAGCAGAGAAAACTCATGCTTACAGAAACACCATGCTACTAATTAATGTCTGTTGCATTCATTGTCATTTTACCACATGCTAAGGTATTGTGCTTGAAACAAAGGTTAACAGACAACAATATTCTCTCCACAAAAATCTCATTTCTACTGAAACATTTGGAAGGCCCCTTAGGATTCATCTGATTGCTACTTAGCCTTTCTTAGGAACCAAAACACAGACAAAACAGACAACTACAAATAAAGTAATTTTCCTACAGTCTTAAAGATTTAATGAGAAATGACCAAGAAAATGCCCCTCTGTAATTTCTCAATGTGGCCCTTTTATGACAGTCTTGATTTAATCATCAGTTTGTTTTTCCTCAATTCTTATATGTGGGCCTAAAATAATATTTGGTAGATTATGGAGCCCATACTTTTCTTAAGAGAGTTGCACCAAAGGCATCTAAGACAAATGGTTGTTGACTCTTTCATATACCCAAGAGAGGGAGAGTCTTTAAACTTCTCCAAAAAACAGACCAGTATCTAAAAACCCATAGAGCCAGGGAATTCTAACATTAATTTTATCAAAATTTCCACTCATTTTCTCCCTTTAAGTAATTATATGTTGTACAGCTAATCACTTTGTTTATTCTTTATTGTGTCACCTGACAAAGTCTTCATTCCATACAAAGTTGATAAGACACCAAGAACACGAGACTGGATATCAAAATGCTCTCAGCTTTTCCATTAGTTGGCCATGTTATTCTTCATAAGCAGTTGTCTGTCCCCCATTTTATG
The DNA here is from genome assembly GCA_004365215.1 of Cuniculus paca. Classification (NCBI taxonomy): domain Eukaryota; kingdom Metazoa; phylum Chordata; class Mammalia; order Rodentia; family Cuniculidae; genus Cuniculus; species Cuniculus paca. The sequence goes on from RJWT010050564.1 coordinate 5,646, forward strand.
TTTAGTGCACTAATAGGTAGAACTAGATGATCTCTGTGTTCTCTTTCAAATCTATTATTCTTCATTTCACCTCTGTGACTATGTAATTTCTTTCTTTTGTAAAAAAAATTAATATTAAAAATCTGTTTTCTTTTAATTCATTGTTATTTCCAAAATATTTTCAGTGGTTTATTATTTTTAAAACCTTAAGCAGTAACATCTAGTTCTAGAAATTTCTTAAATGTGCACTTGGTGAAAATTTCTAGCTTTAAATGTTTTTCAATTAAAAAGAAGTAAGAATTATTTATCTCCAACAGGAATATATTCATCAGTCATTTTTCAATATTTGATTCTTAACCAAGGTGCATACAGCATATGATAGGAAGATTGTAATTCTTTATCTATAGTTAACAATCTACTCAGTGTATATTTTGACAACTAATAAAGATAGTGTGTTGGCCTGTTTTATTCTGAGGCAAAATTCATCTTTCACATAGTTCCACCAAATATTATGGGAGAAGAACAGAACATCTCTGTCCTCATTAGCCAGCCTATAGAGTTATTGTGCCAAAGTGATGCTGTTCCCTCACCTACTCTGACATGGTTAAAAGATGGCCGCCCTTTGCTGAAGAAAACAGGTCTCAGTATCTCTGAAAACGGAAGTGTATTAAAGGTAAGGATATGAGTTAATTTCTTTCTATATTACTCCCCTGCTCATAGTATTGGTGTTATCCCTTTAAATTTCACCTTATGAAATTCCCAAAACACTTTTCTTAATGAATACTTTTCTTAACAAAGTTGGTCTATTTTTAAGAAGATTTAAATATTTAGTTCTCTATACATACTTGTATACAGAAGCAGTTTGAAAACAAAACAACAACAAAAAAAGACTTCCAGGAAAAGATTATAGAAATATTCTAAGGAGTACCTTATCCTCAGTCATTCAACTAGTCAGGAAATAATATTATAGATGCTCTGGATAAGACTGCAAAAATCATGACACATCTCATAGTCTTGGTGTTTTCAATTTCACATTTAATGAGTTTAATTAGCAGTTCAGTCTAAAAATGAAGTAAGTGCTGTAGTAAGTGCATCATCCAAGGGGATGATGCAGACATTACCTTTTAGGGTTGCTATTAAAGGGATAGCAACAAGTGACACTCTGGTTTGCCTGGAAGTTGCTCGGAAGACTACCTTGCTTTTCAAGGCATAGATGTGGACATAAGTCTCAATTAAGGAAAATAAGTTAGCTAGGATGACTGAAACAGAGAATTAAAAAGTGAATATTTGGAAATAATCTTGAGGTTCATCTGAGTGACACAGAGTTGACATGGAGAACCAGTCTAAGGAATTACGATTCAGGAGGCCCAAAGGCCTGAATGTTCATGATTCCACTGAATATTTACAAAGTCATCATAATTTAACTGAGAAATTAAAAGGATAGCTAAGTAAACTGCCCAGTTACTAAGAGGCAGAAATTGGATTTGAACACAAGGAATGTAGCTTCATCCTACTAACTATATGTAGTCTCTTTGTTGAGGAAGAGTATTACTGGTGAAAAGTGAGAGTCTTGAGAAATGGACAAAGCGTCAGCGTGTGAGAAGGGAGGTAAAGTGGAGGACTGAAGCCTGGAGATGAGTTGGGAAATGTGAATGTGTGTTTGAAGAAAATAATAGGGATCCTGGGGATTATGAAGCCATAATAATGGAGCTGACTGAGAACGGGGAAACCAGAATCACAGATGAAAGGAAGAGGGACAAGCCAACTGAGCAACACAGGCAAAATATGAAAAAGAAAAAAAAAGGAAGGAAGAAAAAAAACTATTCACACTTAGAAGTATACCTCAATAGTCTAGAAATTATCTGGTAAAATTCTCAAACCTTATCTCTAGTGAATGACAGAGGGGACAATGGAATACAAATCTCAGTGAGTATAGCAGTTCATTTCTTCAGGTGGTGGTGAAGAAATCCTGATGTCCATTGCTCTCTGCCATGGAGCTGAACTAGGCATCATGGAGTACTCAGGTCCCATTAAGAGAGGTAGACCTATGCAGTAAGAACTTCTATGAAGTCAGACTTAACTGAGCAGTTAAAACTGTCTAACCTATCTGCATTATTCTTTACGCAGATCAACTAGTAGAGCTGTACCATTTATTTTTTTGGCACTCACTAGGCATTTAATAAATGTCCATCACTCCTCTTTATTGTACCCATCCCCACATTCAACCCTTATGTGCAGATCAACATTTCCTGAATTTAAGGTCCATAATCCACTTTTGGAGCAGGTCTGCCACAAATTATGCGCTTGATGGTGATGTAGATCTCTTTCTTGATTATGAGTTTCCTTATCTTAAAAATGAGAAGGTTGAATTTTAATACACTTTTATATCTAATAGTCTTCGGTTTTCTAATTCTAATTCTTTTATTCACATCAGTTGCTTAATGAGTTTATTGAATACCTACTGTGTACCCCTGCTACCGCTGTTAAATAATTTCATTGATCATTCCAACTATTAATCAGTCATCTTTTGATTGTTTTAAAAATTTCTGATTGTAAGCTTATTTGGCCATAAGTCAAATACTGTTTATCATATATCTTACATGATCTTGTATTATTACTTAAAAATTCTATCATATTCACATATTTTGTTTTCTACTAGATTGTGCATTCAGATCAGAAACAGTGTGTTACATTGTATTTCTTCATATTTTCTTACCTACAGTACACATGATTTTTTCCCCATTTTATCTAAACTGTACTTCCAAAGTCTTTTTGGGGTTTCAATCACATATATAAACCAGGTTAAAGTAAGGTATGACATAGATAAAAGTCGTTAAATCTTGATCAGTGTAGAATCTGGGTGATGTGTGTATTCGAATTCATTTTAAAGTTCAACTACTTTTTATATGCTTGAAGTCTTCAGATAAAAATTAAAAATACGAGATCATGAAGAACTTTAATAGAAAAATCCGATTGTGAAACAGTCCCTGTCATTTCAAAGCATGATTTTGGTTTTGGTTTCAGATTGAAGACACTCAGGTTCAAGACACTGGTCGTTATACTTGTGAGGCAACAAATATCGCTGGAAAAACTGAGAAAAATTATAATGTCAACATTTGGGGTAAGCATAATCAGCCCCTGTAGAGAAAACAATGCAGCCTCTAGTTTCACCTTTTCTTAATTTGTCAGTTCTTAAAATGACATTCTTTCAAGGAACTATAATTGATTATCTTGAGTATCAACTTAAAGAACTAATTCAACGGTAATAGTAGATTGACTTCTTGAGCCAAAACATATCAGTCATTGTGACCTTTATGTAGAATATTTTCCCCCCATGCATGAGTAATATGCCCTTTAGCTTTTACAGCCAGGATCTTGTAATGAGGTTGAACAAATGAAAATAAATCCAAAAGCCAACTTATATATATGAACTGTGTTGTGAGAGAGAAAGCAATATATGCATTTGTGTAGCAAGAAATGGGCTTACTGTTAATAGAGAAAAGTTATTCTCACTTGAAATTTTCCCATTTGTCACTAATTAAGGTAATTCTTGTGAATAACCACAACTTTTGCTTTGGCTGTGGGTGTCTGCTGTTAAAAGTCCTCCCATTTCTAGCACACTCAGCTTTACTTTAAATGCTGCTTTACATTCATTTATAATGCATTAAACCCTCTTAATTTTGACTCTTTAAATTACTGAAACTGTGAACTGAAATTTCCTCTGTGAAGAGGATGGATGTAATTCAAAGACCTGAAGACTCTCTCATTCAGTGAGCAGAACCTTGTTCATTTTGGAGCCTAGTGTGATACACAGGAGAGACAGGGGTAAAAGGGGAAGCTTGGAGAAAGCATTTGAAATCAACTTTACACGTGTATATTTGATTCTAGGTGTGCAGCACCTTGCCTGACAGGCCTTTATATATTTGATTCCAAAGACAATAAATAGATTTTTACCTTAAAAAGATTTAAAGATGGACTGAAATTCTCAAATATGTATTTCAGAAAAAAAGCAGATAAACTCCAGACATATTTAAGAAATTGAATCAACAAGATTCTATGGCTTAGCCAGCTGGGAGGTATGAACAATAGCATCTTTCCCTCAGAGAAAAAACAAAGGTGACTGAGTTCAATTTTGGACAAGTCACATTCTGTAGTGCTTCTCAGGCATCCAAATTGAAATGTTAAGCAACCAGTTAGATATAAAAATCTAGATCTCAGGAGGGGTCTACATTCCAAATGCAGATTTGCAACTATTTGTGGTGATAGAAACCACAGGGCAAGTGAAGGGTAGAGTTTAGCATGGAGATTAGAAATATATAATAGAGCCAATCTGCTTAAGAGTATCATTTTCTTCTGAAGAACGTTGAGTCTATAATACAACATGTAAACTGTAAGGTTCATCCAGAGTGAGGGTAGTGCCAAATCAAAAGGGCAAAATTGCAAGGCGGTTGAGAATATGCGCAAGGGAACAGTTGAAATTAGAAACAAGATAGAGAAGTGAGTAAACAAAAGAGCAAGCAGCTGGGGAGGGAGATGTTTTGAGAGATGAAAGATGTTTTGGAGATTCAGTTAGGTTTGATGAATTGAAAATTGACAGTAATTGAGTAAGAGGGCCAGAAGAATGCAGCAATAATCCGATAGTGGCCTAAATTCATAAGTATATAGGGGAAATATTCTAAATGATAAAAGGGCTTCTGATGGAGAAAGGCATGAGGAGGTCAAGGAACTGAGTAGGCAGAGTATTTATGGACCGTAAATTTATACTGTGAATGGTGAGCTCATTCAGAATGATGCTTGCACTTGATGTGAAGAAGTATAAAAACAAGGACAATATGTCCAATTGTTCGGTGAAAAAAATGACAGGCTCACAGGCAAGGGTGAGAAAAGCAGAAGGGAATCGGTCGCATGAAGCTAAAGAACAGCCATTACGTGGAGGTAGTTGAACAATTACTGGAAGCTACAGTGGGGACTCAGGAGCATTTTTCCTCCCCTAAATAATACTACAACCACAGAGGTGTCCCGGGGGAGTTTAGCCAGGGACTGTAAACGGAAGCCTTTCCGAGAAAATGTGGGTAATAAGATTCCCTTGGAAGCTTCTGGGGAGATGCGGGAGGCAAACAGGGAGGCGGGCTGTGCAAACTAGCATGTGTCTTTCTCTTAGATGAAGCCCTTTGCCTAGGTTCTTCTATCCTACTCAGCACTGA
>RJWT010050565.1:0-10829 GCA_004365215.1 Cuniculus paca
ACCTCTAGTGTTTACCTGAGTTGGCAATCCGGGCTCTTTAAAGTGTTGGGTAGAGAAAAGGAAAACACAATTCTTGCCCTGCTATGCAAGGCCATTTCTTTCAGTATTAAGACAAAGTTCCTTCCTGAGAAAGGTTTTCTTTCCTTGTATTTACCCAAAGCTCTTACATCTGTTACGGCGTTATCCGCTTGTTTTGAAGTAGAGAAGAAGCTTGAAAGATCCAGGGAATTCACTAATGAGATAAAAGTATCTAAGCCATAAGATTAGTCAACACTCAGAATAGCCTAACCCATGGGGCTTCAGGGTTCATGTCGTATCCCATGTGACCCAGAGTGAGTTAGATCTCTAATTTGACGTTGATGCTTTGCCATGGTCCTCTTTCTTGACACTGGGAAGGAAAAGGTTAATTTTTTTTTAAATTCCTGCATTTCTTCTTGTTGCTCAGGAACATCAATGTTTACATGTACTACTTTTGGGGACTTTCTTCCTTTCATTTCTGCTCAGAGGTGTCTCAGTGGTTCCACATTTGATTTTGGTGAGGACTGACTGGTTTTGTCAATCGCACATACAAATTCTGAATCTGTGGTTCAGAGACAGTTTCACCAAATATCTGATAACCAGGTCAAAATTTAAGGTGCTAATTATGGGGATGTCAGATATCAAACTTCAGGGCATGCTTCCTAACCTGCTTCTGGCCCATTTTAGAGTGAGCTTCTGTTTGTTTTACATCCACTCTTTGTAAACTAATGCTGAATATACAACCCTAACTTTGCCTGAAATCTGTAGAATTATCTAATCATAATTTTATTCCTTTCCATTGATCCTAATGACCTCTTGAAATGTGACAGCATGATGTAGATTCTGCTCACCAAAATATACCAATGTGTGTATTTTATGGAATTTGGACTTTTCAGATCTGTTATCTTTGCTTTCCCAAGAGGGTATGAAGAGATTATTCTCATTAGGAGTCAGCACGATGAAATAAAGAAATATGGATTTTAATTCAGATCTAGTTAGTTGGTAATTGCATAATTAGGGGAAAACTATTTTCTGAGTTCACATTAGTAATTGTAAAGTAAGGGATATTACTAGTGTCTAATGTGGCATTGCTGCTTCAATTAAATGAGTTCTTATAAAATATTTAGTATTATATAGTGTGTCACATTTAGCTCTTGATAAAATTTGGTTATTCATTTAGGAATAAGATTAAATGCAATTATTTTAAAATAAGGTTTTATCATAGAACTGGGCAGAGAGCACATAGTAGGCACTTAATAAATTCTGGGTCTTTCTTATTTTTTCATTTAGATTCATTATTTTCTTTCCCTTTTCATACCCTATCAATACTGTGCAGAGGAACTTATGAGCTTTGCATAGATAGAATCCCAGGATCTCACAGAATCCAAATGTACAGTTACATAAAATCTAGGTAGTTCTCTGCCACTGTCTGGAAATATTTTAGGTTGTCATAAATAGACAGGGGAGAGTGCCAGTCATCCAGTGGGTGGGGGCTAGGGATGAGCTAAATACCTGACAAAGGCCAGGCAGTCCACACTCTTCACTCTCACAGACAACATAAAATTATCACACTCCATGGCAGTAGTGGTAAACTTGAGGAATTCTTGTCTAGATGTGTATAGGCTCTGGTCTTAGATAATGTATAATACTTTGGAATGGGTGACAAAATGAAAAATGATGCTCAATTTGAAGTTGAAAATAAATAGTTAATTTATGGAATCTACTCTCTACTAAAAACAGCTGTTTTCCCTGTGACAGCTACATATAAAAATCATATAGGTATGGTATCATACTATATAACCAAAAGTATAATTTTTTTATTTTACACTAAACTGCATTTTGAATACACCCTTAAAGCAGATGGAAATGTTTTGAGAATTCTTGGTAAGCAAAAGAAATTTAAACTCTCGAAGGTGATTGGAATTGAGAAATTTACAAGTAAAAACCACAGTAAGTAATACTCAGCTACTGTTTATGATTCCAGTGACAGTCTTGTGGCCAAGGGAGGCAGGGGCCCTTGAGTACATTTTCAGCTCCCAGAGACCATTAGTGAGCCTATTAACAAGAACATGTCAGCTTATCAGCTTAAACAGCTTTGGTTGTATCATTGACAAGAGGCCTGGGTATTGGGTTTAAAGGCTAAAGAGGAAAAATAAGGATATGAAAATTTAAAATTAAAATCCTTTTGAATGTCTTTCTGCTAAGATGCAGACAACTTAATTGATATTCTTTTGCCTCCTGTTGCCTCAGGTACAGCATTGTCAGTAGTACCTTATGTATCTCAATAAAACTGTGCCTATTTCTAGGCACCTGGGGACAAGACTGTTATTTTGGTGAGATTTGGAGAGGGTAACAGGAAAGGGAGGTTGACACTGAGACTTCTTACTTTTTCTTTGCCAGGAGTAGCCTGAATATTCTTCATGTTGCACAAAGATGGTTGAATAATCCTCTGAATGTAGATAACTCTGTTTCAGGATGTATATTTTTAATTATAAGCAGAAATCTGCAGGGAATAAAGAATTATTGGGCCATGGAAGTAGGCTGTGTTTGGTGCCTCTTCCCCTAGAGTATTTGTTAATTGTGGAGGTGGTTGAGAACCCAAGGGGGCTGGTGGCATTTTTGACAGCCTTTCCAAGTTATGGGAGGGTATTATAACTGAAGGACTATTAATGACTCCTGAACTTGCTTTGGGTAAGACTCTGAAGAGCAGCTTTCTAGAAGAAGTGGTCAACCTAAAGTACAGGTCCTCACAAGGACTGCAATAGAGTTGAATGTCTCAATTTATGAAGTCAAAATGCAGTGCTCCTGAATGGCTCATGTCCTCAGGGGCCTGGCAAGTACAAATGGAAGTACTTGTTGGAAAAGATAACATTATCATGTCACCCTAGGCTTAAAGTTATTTTTACAAGTAATTTTGAATATTTGATGTTGAAAAATAAATAAAAAATTCAGATAGTACAAGACAATATGAAAATCAATGAGAGAAAGCAATTAGAGCAGGTATATAAGGACTTCAGATATGGAAGTCATTAAGTGGACTTTAAAACTATTATAATTTTTAAAATTTTTTTGTATTGAAGGACATATAGGACAAGAATTAGAATATTGCAAGGAAGTGGAAATGATAAAATAAATACCTAATGGATATTCTAGGACTGAAAACACAATAAGAGAAATGAATTTAAAGGATGAAGTTAATAGATTTGCCAGAGTTGAGGAAGAAATTGCTGAACCAGAACATCTAGAAACAAAGTGAGACAAAGCAAGAGAAAATAAAAACAAGAATGAGGCACTGAGGGATAGAATGAAAAAGTCTAGTGTATGGCCAATGAGATTCCCAGAAACAAGAGAGGAAGAGTGTGAAGACAGAGGCAATGTTTGATGAGAGAATGACTCAGAATTTTGCAAAATTGACAAAGAACATTAAAAAAAGAAAAGAAACCCTGGGAAATGCTAAAAAGACTCAGTAAAAACAACTGCATAGTTTGCACATGAATGTGAAGCTGTATAAAACTAAAGAAAATAATCTTTAAAATAGACCAAGATTACCTCCATAGAAGTAGCACTTAGACTAAGGGCTGATTTCTAAACAGGGACAATGCTCACTGGAAGACAATGGAAATCAACAGCCAACTGAGAATTTTGTGCTCAGTGAATGCATCTTTCAAGAATAAAAATGAAATAAAAACATTTCCAGGCAACTGAAAACTGAGAAAGTTCTTTAGACCAGAAACTGCATAAAATAGATCCTAATTAGATAGTATTCTCCAGGCAGTAGAAAAATTATTCCGGATGGAAGATTAGACATAAGAGACTGAGGAATGATAGAAATGGAAACACATGAGGACTGATATATATTAACATTTACACCCACAGCAATATCTACAGGAGATTAAAGTATTTATAGAATAAAATGATAATAGTATGTAAGTTGGGTAAAGAACAACTGGAGTTAATATATTTAAATGTTCTTAATTAGTGAAAACTGCTATTGTAATATCCAGGCTAAACACTAAAAAAGGTAACAGCCTAGACAACTTCTGTGAAAATAGAAGGAGAAATGGGATTATAAAAATAATTGTGAGGAATTTTAAAAAATGAACTTGAGCTAGTGGCTATCCTTATGAAAAAGCAAAAATAAAGAAACCCATAAACTTGGCCCCTACATAAAAATCTGTTCCAGGCAGTTTGTACTCTATATGTGAAAGGAGAAACAGTAGTGCTACTAGAAGATAATTTAGGAAGAGATTTTATGACATCAAAGTAGGTAAAGACTTATTAACAGAACAACAAAAACATTAAACAGAAAGGAAAAGATTGACAAAATTTGACTACATTGAAATTGATTTGTTTGTACTCTACATGGAGAGTGAAAGAACTCTATAATGGGAGGTGATTTTTTCACATAAATGAACAACAAAGTTAAACAATTAGTAGAAAGAAAGTGAAAAAGATCAATCCAATAAAAAAGTGGGCCAGGGATTTGAGTAGACTACATGATAAAAGATATCCCAATGACCAATAGATCAATGAAAAGGTGTTTGACAACGTTAGTCATCAGGACTAGAGGGAAATATCATTATGCTGATTCAAATTAACATTACAGATGATATCAAGTATTGGTGAAGATTTGGAACAATATAAACTCTCAATTCATGGGGTTGGTGGGAATGTAGAATGGTACAGGCATTTTGGAAAACCATTTGTCATAGCCTATTAAACTGTAAAATACATACACCTTATGATCTAAATAGTTCATTCCCAGATTTATGCAGGTGCTTGTCGACAAAGAAGCATATACAACAATATCTATGGCAGAGTTATTTGTAATAGCCTCAAAGTATAGAAAACTCAAAATGCCTATCAATAATAGAATGAATAAACTGACATGCATATACAATGAAGTGTGGTACAGTAATGGAAATGCACTACAATGAAATGGAACTACCCCAACAAATATGATGTGGGAATGAAATTAGATGCAAGCGAAAAAATTCTGTATGCTTCGTTTGTATAATGATTTATTTACTTATTTATTGATTTTTGTGTGTATAATGTTTTAGAATGAGGCAAAAATTAAAATCCAGTGCATACAGATATGTTTAAGTGATAAAACTACAAAGCAAACTAAGAAAGCAGTAGCAGTAATGGCCAGGATACTTGTAATCTCTGGTAGAGGTCAGAGCCTGTGGTTATTAGGAAGAGGCAAGGTGGGTCAGTCTGAGGTGCAGGAATTTTGGTTTTACTCCTGTTGTTACATGGCGGCATCTTTTTATAATAAATACTTGAGCTGCAGTTTTTAATTTCGTGCACGTTTCTCTATTTGTGCTATAATTTGCATTTAAAAACAAGGTAGTAGGGCAAATAAACCAAATGATGGCCTAGGACAATGCTCAAGGCAGCCAAGGTACTGGTGCTAAATATATAACTGGGACTTTTAATGGTAGCTTTATTCCCTGTTTATAGCCTAAAGAATGCATTCACAGGGCTTTAGTGATAAAATGTCAAAATGAGGAAATGGAAATATACCCACTTTTTGATGTCTATTCAACTTTGGCTACTTTCCAGTTCTTTGGAGATGTGAGCATTTTATGGGCATTCATCATTACAGATCAGCTTTGATTTAAAAATCTGACTTGAGGCGAGATCTTGAAAAACAAATACCTCGTGAGGGAGCTGAGCCTTATACATTTGCAGCACAAGATTAGGACTGCTGTTGTCTGTGGCTACTACAAATGAAAGAAAATCAGAGAAAACATTTTCAAATAACATTCTCTGAAATATTCATTAAGGTGTGTCCTCAGAGGTATTTGCAAGATTTCTTTCAAGTTATTGTAACCAAAATACAGAATGAGTTTTCTTAGTTTGTGTCATATATTAGGAACTAATCCTATTCACTCCCTATGTGCTGCACCTCTGAACTACTGCACACTGCACTCCACAGTAGCTATAAGCGATACCATTTAAGTCTGGCAATTGTAATGCAAAATCTTTACAGGACAAATTAGAGCACATGAATATGAACTCTAATTTATCCTGTGAATATGAGCCAACTGTCTTCTTGGAAAATGGAATCAGGCTGTCTGGACATATAAATTGCTACTGTAAACCCAAAATCAAAATATTTAATTGATAATGGCAAGATGGTTCTGTTGACACTTTACTGGTCATTCCAGACCTTATAAATACAAAATTTTATGTACAATTTTAATATAATACACATTGGTTAAGCATCTATCACGTGGACTTGAATCTATCAGTGTTGGCAAATTCAACCTCTTTGAACTTAACATATGAAGGACACACATAGACAGACAGACACACATGCACACACACACACACACATTGACCATGGTTTGAAGGTGTCCCCTGTGCTGGGTATTGTGCTTTGCCCAACATCACATGACTTGCTCTAGTCTAATCCTCACAGTGACCTTGTAACTTGTAACTTGGCTCTTTGTTATTGTCTTTTTAGAGAAAAGGAGGCTGAGGCTCAAAGAGTTTGTTATATTCCCAAGGTCACAGAACTAAATGACAATGACTGTGGAAAACTAAAATACAGTTTATCCTATGGCTACCAGGTACATGAAAAATGTCTTATTGTTTTGCTTTTTGCAGGTACATTTCTGACTAAGCTCTACTCTTACTCTGACTCAGCCTATTTGTAGACAAATAAGGATATATTTATCATTCCAAATGGAAGTCAAGCCTAAATCAACACCACCACAAAATGAGGGAATAATTTGTCCACACTTTGCACAGAAGATACATATTTACCAAACAAAATAGCAGGTTGTATGAATGGAAGAGGCAGGGCCTGCTTCCTGGTGGTATTTTCCTTTGAAATGCTGGCAGAGGGAAACTTCAGAGAGTTATGACTTGGTTGTGGAGCTCTGTGCGGAATGCAATGAGCCAACCTCCTACCTTCTGATTGATTTTCATTGTCTCTTCAGTGTGGTAGAGAAGGAGCTTTTCCCCAGAAGAAGTCAGGTTCACATACACCTGGAGGCAGGGGTACTGAGAGAGTTTCCAGCAGTCTGGACCACAGCTGAAGGAGCAATTAAATGTTTCCGTGATGGATGCATTCAGCAAGGTGCATTGAGACTCTTCGGTCCACACACTACAGAGAAAGGGCAGAATATGAACAGGCCCATAAGCCACTGGCAAGGAAGGTGTGATTGGAGGGCTGAACCTGAGAGTCTTTTTCAAGTTTTTAATGCAGTCTGCCAGTGTAAAGTTTATGCTGTTGAATAGAGCATCTTTAGGCAAACTACAACATAGTGTAGACAAACTTTGGTGCCTGAGAATTTCCTCAGTGACTTCTGTTGGATATAATATTCTCCAATGCTTGATTTAAGCAAATATTTTCCTTTACTGAGTGTTCAAGTAAGCATAAGGCATGCTTTTAAATAACAACCTATACTCACCCTGTATTTCTACACTGTACAACTTCTCGTCAGACTCTAGTCCTTACCTCTGCTAGGCTTTGCTTTGTACTTCTTTTCATGTCAAGCCCCACTGCAGCCCAGTTTGTAGGCAGAGAAGGTAGAGGGAGGAGGGGAAAGATGGCAAAAGGGGTAGAGTGGTTGGGGTCTAACTTGGCAGACGGAAGGACAGTGATATAGTGCCTTATGGCCCTTATAATAAGGGATAAAAGACAACTCAATCCTTTGATTACACCAAAAGAATCACTTATTACATGTTTTTAAAACCCTAATTGCTGCTTTACATAAATTACCTTCTTTTGTCCTCTCAACAACCTTATAAGTTGGGTATTAATTACTTTTAATAGTGAGTAAATTGATGGTCAGAGAATCAGGCAAAACATAGTTAAGGACACCTAGCTGGTAAATGATGGGATTTGTGATTCTACCCAGGCTCATTTTATTGAACTGTCTTGCCATCCCATGAAAGCTACGGAAAGGAAATTTTCTATGCAGAGTAAAGATTAATAAGAATTCCTTGAGTTCTCTCATCTGGAAAGATTCCACCTGCCCATTGGCCAACTTTCATTTTAAAATACTTTTAGTCTTATGATCAAGGCTAACAGTTGTAATTAGGATATAACACATCGGAAATCAATGTTTTGCTTGTGGATATAAAATGATTACCATAGTTGAGAAAACAACATGTTTTCATACAGATTAATTCCCTTTTCTTTTGCTGGATACAAATGGACAGCTCCATGTACTTTTGCACGTGTGATGTTTTATGCCACAGGCAGGACACAAGACCTGCTCCCCACTGGTGTGGCAAATTGTATTTTCCTGGAACATGGATGGTCCGATTTTGCTTATGTAGTGAAGCGAAAAGCTGTAGATGGTTTTCAGCAGATGTGGGGGCTGCAAAAGGTTTTGGAATCAGCGAACACTTGGGGCCTGAGGCATTAGAGCTTTCGCTGAGAAAAAGCACAGCTGAAGGCCATCAGAGAAACAGCAGCACAGTCACAAGTGTGAAACATGATGCCTTAATTTTAGCAAATTACTGTATTTCAACTAGATTTTGCTTCTAAAATGAAAGTATTAATTTAGATAGAGAAATGAATGCCACAAAATGGTCTGAATTTCTTTTGGATTGAAACCTCAATTTTTCTTTTGAAAGGGTCTTGTTTCTTTAAGCTGAACCACCATGAGCTGTCCTTCACTGGTTTAGCGACACTGGGCTCACCTGTGCTTTAAGTGTCCAATTACAGACAGCAGTTACCCAGAGATACTGCTGGGATTTATCACATGGCTTACTCAAGAGGAAGCACACTTGTTGTCTTACTATTTATTTATCTCCTTACTTGTTTAGTAAACCTAAAAAAATACTAAAATGAAGTGTTCAAAATCTGTTATTTTAAAGGTTCATGCAGAGCAGTGTTTCTGAGTCTTGAAAGTATATTGAAATCATTTGGGGGAGCTTTAAAAACCACTGAGGAGAGGGTTCTACTTCAAACCAATTTAATCTGATCCCATTTAGGGTGATAGTGGTAGGGCCAGGACACCCGCTTTTTTAAAGTTTCTCAGAAAGTTGGAATATGTTGTAGAGAAATACTGATAGGCAGGGTGACCAAGCATGGAAAAGGAATGAAAGTGGGGAACAAACAGAGGCAAAAAGTGGCAAGAATAGGGACTCAGTTAGTGGTATGTGGGTTTGAATCTTAACTCTGCCATATACCAGAGCTGTGAGGTGTTGGACAGATTATGTCTTTTAAGCCTCAGTTTTATCATTCTTATGATTATATGCATACTTATAGAACAGTGTGCAATTGAAACCATGTATAATAAGTCTCTGGCACATAGTAGGCAGTTTACTCATAGAGCTATCTTTATCATTATTAAATAATATTATTGAAAAATACTATGTACCAGACATTTCTGAAAGTTCTTATTAAGAAAGAAGGTGAGCCATCCAGGAAACGCAGAGTGGTAAGCAGCAGAGGAAGAGTATCTCTGACAGTCGCCATCTAGACACTGGAATATAGCAACTCATGGAAGACAAAAAGGAGGGAAGCGGGTCCCCTGGATCCAGGAAGGATCTGAAGTGAGAATTGAAGCCCATGGGGAGAGCAAAGAGAAAAATCTCAGTGAAGAAGGAGGAGGTAGTGGGTGGAGCCTTCTCTCTGTGTTGGGACTCTGTGGGGGAGGGGTGGTTCAAACCTGCAGACACATAGTGACTGCTGGTAACACCACAGGCCTTCATGGAGAGATGCAGCAGTTTAAGGGAACAGTGAACATGAGGGACTACACTAGCTGGCAATGAGGGCTGAGGGCTCCATTGTCCCTCGTGAGAGAGCGATTGACTGGAAGTCATCTTGGAGGGGACCAACTCAGCTCAGAACTCACAACAGCTGCTGGGGCCATCTAGCAGCTCTCAGTTGAGCTCAAGCCCACAGAGGCTGTGCTGACTGCTGCAGGCTGAATGGGTCTGGTCTCAGTCTCGTTGAGATTATCCACTACCCTGCCATAAAGCTACTGCTGGCTTGCTGCAATAGATCAACACAGGACTCTGTCTCCACATATTGTCTCCCAGTGACAGCAGAGGCAAACCTGGCAGTGGACTTTTTTTTCTCTGTCTCTTGTTTGTTTGCTGTTATTGTTGTTTTTATTTTTTTCTCCTTCATTGTTTGATCTTGTTTTTAAATGACTGTGAACATGATTTCTAGCTTCTGTGTGGTTGTTGTTTTGTTCTTTCTTTTATTTCCTTCCTGTCTTCTGCACCAGTTTCCTTAGGTTTGTGTGATTCCTCTTTGTCCTCCAGCCTTGACTCTAATCTCTCCCTCTTTCTCTACTTCTCTATTTTTTCCTTAGCCCCCTTTAAATTTTCTCCCCTGAGGGTGAAATTGACGGTAAGGACTTACTGCATATAATTTTCTGGTTTGTTTTAGATTTTTGTCATATAACCACAACTCTAGCTCATATGTTAAAGGTGGCAAATTAATGGTTACCTCAGTTTGTAATTTTCTAGGCTGTGTTTGGTGCTACTGTTATTGCTAATTGCACCATTTTAGCCAAAGTGATGTAATTGTTCTAGCCAGGTGTTCTTCCTGCTGTTCCAAGACTGAGAATGCCTAAGGGTCATAGAAAATACTGTGGGCTCATGCCAAAGAACTAGGGGCTGGGGCAAGCAGGCAGCAACTTCTCATACCCAGCAAATTGAAGAGGTAAGATCTTGAAAAAGACTCAAAACCCAAACACCAGCTACACCTGGAAGACACCTTGGAGAAGTAGTTATTTCCTAGGGAGTCTAAATACTAGCAATAAAGCAACTCACCATAAGCAATTGACAACATTAACCCAGGAATTAAACCAATGAAAAAAAAAGAAAGA
>RJWT010050566.1:0-10826 GCA_004365215.1 Cuniculus paca
TAGAATAAATGAGAAGCAATGGACAAACATACAAAAGGCCCTGTAGCAAACAGTCACAAGAAAGGACAGGGGAAGGATGGTGGCACAGGGGAGCCATAAGATGGAGTCTGATGCGAGTCATTCCCACTGGCAGCTTGCCTCAGGGGAAGTTTACTGGTTGGAAAGATTCCTTCCCATTAGTATTCAATCTCTGAGGTAAAAAGCACAAAAATAAAGATGAAGTTACTTTCTTAAAATAAAGATATATCTTAAAAGTTCAGAAATGCATCAAATGCTTTATGTAAGTAAATGGGGAAAATGTTTTTGTCAGAATTTCCATGTTTGCTTGTGTCAGTGCCTGAAGGCCCTCAGCTGTCTTCTGAGGACAGTGGTTTCAGTTCCCTTCAGGACTTTGTGGTCAAAACAGAAGTCTAGAGAAACAGAGGACAGGTTAAGGCTTGGTGGGAAAGAGGTGAAAGGGATAGGAGTCATTTAAGTAAGGCATGTGATAGAGTTTAGATTTTAAATGTTCCCCCAAAGACTCTTGGGTTGGGTAGGTGATTGGGGTATAGCTCCCTACACATCAAAGGGTTTGTAGATTGCTGTGAGCAGGCAATAATCAGTCGACTTTGAAATAACCAAAAAGAAGATTATACTGGGCAAGCTGGTGCTATTCAGGTGAACTGTCTAAAAAGAATGGTTCCCATCAAGAAGTCAAATAACAACAAGTGCTGGGGAGGCTTCCTGGAAAAATAAACCTTATTACTTATTAGTGGGAGTGTAAGCTAGTACAACCACTATGAAAATCAGTATGGAGACTCCTCACAAAAGGAAAAATAGAAATTCTACTGGGCCAAGTATCCCCCTTCTCTCGGTGTCTTCCTGAAAGAGTTAAGGATATCACATTACGGCGATGTGTGCGTACTCATGTTTATAGCAGTGCAATTCATAAAAGCCAAGTCTTAGAAGCAGCCCTTATGCCCATAAGCAGATGAATGGATAAAGAGAATGTGGTATTTATACACAATGGACTACTACACTGCCAAAAAGAAAGACTTGAGTCCTTCATAGAAAAATGAGACCATAATGTTAAGCGAAATAAACTAGACACCAAGTTTGAATATCACATGGTTTCTCTACATAGGAAACTAAAATTATAAATAATGAGCACAATGAAAGATAGTAGGAAGCAGGGAGATGCATCTTTCTCAAATGGGAAGCAGATCGAAAGATGGAGGGAGACGAGGGATAGGGGACAGGTAACGGAATTAGGATGTGTTGTAAGCATGGACCAACTCCATACACGGAATGTCAACATTATGTGCTGCAAAAACAGGCACTAAGAAAAAAGAAAGAAAGATAGATTGGCCTTTCCTTAAAGAGAGGATTCAAGGTCAGGGGTTTTCTATTTATTGTAGAACCACAAGGAAATAAATTCTTGCAATAATATGAGTGTCACCAAGGTTCTGAGCTTCAGATGAGACTTGCCCCACAGTAGGCACCCTGCACGGCAGCCCTGGAGACTCTGCGAAAGCTCCTGACCGAGGGAAACTCTGAGATGATAACAGTTTGTCATTTTAAGCCACTACATTTGAAGTGATGTTTTACCCAGCAGTGGAAGCTTGTTATGGTTTGGTTTGTATATAGGTGGCCTCCACAAGCCTCGTGTAATCATGGAAGCAGCTGAATCTAGCATTTGTGATTGATTCGTTGCCTAGCGCTGGGTTTAGTGCTGGTGTGAGTGCTGCACCCATCCAGGGGTGGAGCCTACATTAAGTATAAAGGAAGGAAGAAGGAGTGTTCACTCTCTCTTTCGCTCCTCTTCTTTTTGCTGTTTTGCTTTTGCCGCTTGTGAGCTGCCATGAACAGCTGCCCCCTCAGTGACATCATCCTACCTTGGAGCCAGCTAAGTATGGACTGAAACCTCCAAACTGTAAGAAATAAACCTTTCTTTCCCTAATTTGAGGTATCAGGTATTTTGACTCAGCGAAGAGAGAAAAGTAACCAAGACAAAGTTCCTCAGGGTCAATGTGCCAGTCACAATAGACCAACAGGAGCTTTGTGTCTGTTGATCCAAAATAAAGGATGAGTCCTTTCATGAGTCTAAGACCTGAGACAGATCTAGCCAATGTCAGACCCTTAATAGAAGGAAGATTTTGGGTGAGTTCATTCAAGAGATAGAGAGCTCTTCCGATTAGACCACAGCCAACACAAGGATGAGAGGAAAATGCACAGCATGAGGCGCCGACCTGCAAACTGCTTCATAGGAGCCTTGGGGTGCATTTAGAGAAAGATCACACTCGATCCATGTGCAACCCCATCTCCATCTGAGCAGCGCCTGGCTGACAGATGGGTTTTACACTATAGGAAGCCCAGCAGTTTCTGATTCTGCCAACCTGCAAAGAGAAATCCAGGAATGGTGAAAACCTTCCCGATGCCCTGCTTACAAAATAAACAACACACGTGAGAACACTCTCCAAGGCCAAGAAGATGCAGATTTCAAGAGCTGGCTTTTGACTTTCTTTGTGTTTATCCCTGTCGGGCTAAGGAGGGCCTGGTGCACTTCTCAGAGCTAGCGTGCTAGGAAGGACAAATGGCCACTCATTATGTAAAGAAAGGCACAAAGCAGGTGAGCTGCAGTTAGCTGGCCAGGTCAGTCAAGAAGTCACCAGGAAAGCTATTTATGTTGTACCCTTCAAAGGAACAAAATCAGCTGCAGAGAAAGGGAAGAACTTTTCAGGAAAAAGAAAAATCAAATGCAGGCAGAAAACACTAAGCTAATACTCAAAAGGTTAGATATGTCACTATTTTTGAGGCTCCGTTATCTCTGTTATCACAAGACTGGCTAGGGAAGTCTAGGAAGTCTCTGTCCTCACCCTATCATGGTCCACTGCAGGAGGAAAGGGAGCAGGACTGGAGCACCTGCTGCTTGTCAGAAACCAAGCTTTGCTGATGGACTAATGGCCTTCCCCTTTACTTTTTTTTCTGATACCAGAGATCGAACTCATGACCTTGTGCTTGCCAGGCTGCTGAGCTATATCCCCAGCCCCTTCATCTTCACTTTTGCAGCCTAATAGCTTTATAAGATGGATTCCTTTTCTATTGCTGCTTAGTGATTTTATCACAAATTTAGCAGCTTAACAAAGCAACACATTTTTGAGCTTATGCTTCTATAGATGGGAAACCTGGGGACAGCCAGAGCATAGAAGGCTGGATTATCTGCTCAGTGTCCCACCAGCTGAAGTCAAGGTGGCAGCCAGGTGGAGTGCTTGTTTGGATTCTGTGTGGGAAATCTACTTTCAAGCTCATTCTTGTTAACAGAATTCCATTCCATCTGCTTACAGGACTAAGTCTCTGTGTTCTTGGAGTCTTAGAGATTGCCTACAGGCCTTGCCACATGGCCCCCTCTGTCTTTAAACAAACAACCAGATGCCACGTCCCAGGGTTCTGAGGGCAGGGATTGTAAGGTGTGGAATCTTCAACACCATCTTAGAATTCAGCCTACCACATAAAGTCAGCATTGTTATTTCCATTGTGTTCTCAACATACGGGCAAGGAGGCTGTTGGAGAGAGAGAGAGAAAGAGAGAAAGAGACAGAGACAGAGATGCTAAGTTCTGGCAGCATTTACATGAAACCAAAGTCTCTTTGCTTCTAAACCCTGCTTTCTACTCTGCCAAGCTGAGTTATAAGCGAAATAATACTTTGGACATGTCATTTACAGGCAAATGGATGGCTTGAGACCATAATGTTAAGTGTAATAAGTCAAACACAGAAAATTAAAAATGGCATGGTTTCTCTTATATGAGAAAATCAAAATATAATAAATTTAAGAGTAAAATGAAGATAAACTCTTTGTAGATGGGTAAGGGGGTCAGGGTAAGATGAGGGAGGGAAGAGGAATAGAAATTGAAAATGATTGAGATTATGTATGTGCGTATAGGTATATGTATATATGATATACATTAATACACCAAAATGAATGTGAGTATTATGTACTACAACATACAGCAGTGAAAAGAAAGAAATAACAGAAAAACATGTCCTCCTTATCTGGGCTGATAATGGAGAAATAAAACTGAGTCTATCACTGTCTGCTACCACTACAGACTTAGCTTTCCAAATTGAGATTTCGGCCTGGGGATCTGTCAGTTCCCCAAGATAATAAATGTACTTGACTTATTTCCACTCCTGTTTCCTCAACTGCACCCAGGTTGTTTTAAAACTTCACAGTGGTAGAAGACCAGATTAAGGCACCTTTAAATTGCCAACAGCAAACAGCCAAACAGCAATGGAATAATCTTTGTATGAAAAAAACACATTATTCAAATGTGTGAAACGATTTCTTCCCAAGCTTAACAACTAATTACATGAAAGATACTTCTGTGCTATCACGCTAGATATTTGGGTTTCTGGAAATCATTCCTTGAAATCACTGCTCATTTTGTGACCTCAATAAAGTACACAGCTGAGTAGAGAAGCAAAATTGATTGTAAGAAACATAAAGAAAAAGGACCACTTTTGTTTCGTTCATCCCTGAGTCCCAAGTTCAACAAGGTAGACACTCAGAGTATTCTGGTTCAAGGACACATTCCAAATTTTTAAGGACAACCAGAATTCTAAATATTCCAGCATGTATTCTGCTTCTTGATTCAAAAGATAGGGCTCTACTAAGCATTTCTAAAGAGAAAATCAGAAACTGGGATAACCATTCCAGTTCAAAAATATGCCCTTATTGTTTTGTAAATAAACAATCAGAAGCTTTGTCATAAAATAAGCATTAAAAATAATTTGAATGCAGAGCTTATAACAAGTGGAAGTTAAAGATTATGGTTTTTAAAATACTCTAAGGTATAGAAGTTCTTGAATTCTCTAAATATATGTTTTCTTCCTCATGCCAAATATATAATTTCCTAATACATGTTATTGTAACTGAGGACTGTTAATGTCAATATCTTGTTAAAAGATTATTACTTGTGGAATATTTCCTTTCATATTTGTATCACTGCATAAAATTTTGAGTGTTTTGCCATTTTTCTCATTTATTTATTTGTAGATGTCAAACATTGTGTGTATATATATATATATATATATTTGTCATTCTTTTGAAATATATACATTGTAGAATGGCTAAATTGAGGTAATTAATATACATATACCTCATAGTCATTTTTGAGATTTTAGTCTCAGTGAACACAATATATAGTTATTAATTGTAGTTACCATGCTACACCATAAATCTTGAATTTACCCTTCTTATCTAACTGAAATTTTGTATCCTTTGACCAACAGTTCCCAAATCCTAGCCCTTGATAACCAGCATTTTCCAAATTCAGTGATGGTACATTCCACATAAAAGTGTGGTCATATGGTATCTGTCTTTCTGCACCTGTCCTATTTCACTTAACACAGTGTCTCCCACATTTATTCATGTTGCTGAAAACTCATTTTTATCACTGAACAATATTCCATAGCTTTCCATATTATGCGTATACATAACCATATTCCTTTTCTCCATTCATCAGTTGATGGACACTTGAGTTTATTCCCTACCTCCGCTACTGTGAACAGTGCTGTCACACAGTGTGTAAACTTCTCTAGCATGCTGAAGTTATTTCCTTTGGATATATACTCACTAGTGGCAGTACCATTTTTATTTTTGAGAAGCTTCATGCTTTTTGCCTTAATGGTTACACCAATTTATACTACCAACAGTATGCAAGGATTTTCTTTTCTCCACATTTTTGCTGGCACTTTTATTTTGAATTTGTTAAAAGTTTAAGTCTCAGACGTGTAGGATGAGTGAATCTTATCTTTTCCTTTTGTCTCCTATTTTTTTTTTCATTACATGTGTTGTACCAAACCAGAACTTCATCTTATTCAGGAATATTAATAGGTAGTAATTACACATTACAAATGGTACCTACTTCTATTTGCATAGGAATTTCTTTTCCGAGTGCACTTCACTGGAATTAGCCCACTGGACTGACATAAGAGTATGAGGAAGGCAGGACACTATCAATTCCATCTCACTGAGTCATTTGCCTAAAGCCAGTGTTTGCCTCTTGACTCTAAGTACAGCTCGTTTGCCTACACTGCCCGGCATCTCTAACAATACAGTTACTGAGGACTGGAGTATGTATTTATCTAGGGGCCCGGGATAACTAAGGGACAATTGCACAGCTGGATTACATACCAGATATAGCTACCTGTGTGGCTTATTATTCTTTCTAGTTAACTCCTTCTATTTCACCTAATCTTTCCTCAAAGTAAGTGAGTACCACAATGAAGCAATGAAGGGTAATTAAAATATTTATAGTATACTAATTGCTAATTTATGTTCTCCACTGTATAAACTTTTTCAAGTTGTTACTATTGTAGAACATCCTAAAATGGAATAATAAATCTATATTTTAATGTGGCAGCATTATTATTTTTAAGCACTGAATTGTACTTGGTATGAGATTTTTTAGTTTGTGTTTGATTTTCTTTGTTTCTTTTTTCTATTCTGAAAAGTCATTTTGCTATAAGTCCAGTTCTTTTTACTTTTATCCACAGGGAAGTCATAATCCTTTGCTTAAATAGAAGATAGTTACCATGGAAATCATTCTAATGCCACTGAATCAATATTTTGATTTTACTGACATGTAATATAAAAAGAAAAGGCAGACTAAGATTTATAGAAGTCACTTTTTATCTGTTATAATGTTGATAGCTAGAAAATTGTAAAGAAAACATATGTTCTATAATGAACTCTAGTTAGTAGGTAATTATAAAGAACTGAGAATTCATAAAAGAGCAATCTACATATTTATATAATTTTGCCTTCAAGTATACACATATGCACACATGCATTTGGATTCAAGACTTTTCCTGTGCCGAACTGAGCCCTGATTTTATCCTGTTATTATCGAGGTCATAAAATGTCAGAAGAAATGTGAAGATAGCTAGTTTTGCAACTGCCTTTGTTCTTAAGAGTTCTAAGGAGAAAGCAAAATTTGCATAGAAAATCAAATCACTTTTCTACAGAAGTCTACCATTTCTGCACAGGATGCTAATAACTCATCCAGTCTGCTCAAGACTGTCCATTAGTCACCCCTCTGGAGGGCTTTGCAGGTTTTCTTGAGACCTTTTTGAGGTGAAATATTTGACTTGGACCTCATGTTCCAATGGACTCATGGTCCATTGAGTAATTTTCCAAATTTAAATTATTACGTCTTTGTTACTGTAACTAAGTCACTTTCTCTTCATTTGCCTTCGCAAGGAATGAACACTATATAGTTGCTCTCTGCCGTTGGATAACCCTTGATCTTTCAATGCTGAAGGATCTTAGAAAACATGATGGCCATCAGGAACTAACTACCTGAAGCATCACAAATGGATGGTAATCTGCGCTATTTTTAAGAAATCATTCATGTTTCTCCTATAAGACAGCAACGATGACTTTTTCCTTACTTTCACTCTAATTACCCAGTAATACTTCCTCTGAAGGGGGCTAGTGTGCAGTGTGTACTTCCCGCTCCCATCAGGAAGGTTCCTGGCAGTGTAACACTTGCTTCTAACACGCTATTTCTCTGTCTTACTTCTCTCCCTGCAGGGGTCTTGTTTATTTCCCTTTATTCTTGAATCATTCTACATCGCATTCAGAAAATGCTTTTCTAAATCAGTAGTTTTCCTTTGTAACAATCTAATGTAATTGATTACATAGCTTCTGGGCAGTAGAGAGTTGTGATTTCTAGACACAAGATCACACAAAATCCAGATAAGTGAAAGATGCCATGTATGAGTATTAGAGAAAACCTGAGAACAATATTTGAAATTTACAATATTCATATCTCTGGGGCCTTTTGTCCTATTAATAAGTAAACTAAATATCTGCATTGTTTCTAAAAGCATGGGTGTGTTGATATGCTTGGTGTAAGTTGTTACAAGTTGAAGCATATACTGATAAAACTGACTTATGGAAAAAAGAATCCAATTTCTAACAACCTCACCCAAAAATATATGCAGACAGACACATACACATACACAAATCTTAACCATAGTATTATTCCATGTGGCCACACAAACTGTAACCACAGCAACTATGTATCAATAAGATAATAAACTACTATAATGTATCTTTCTCTCTTTAAAACTGGTGTTTCCTGACAAATTGCATGACAACAAAAATAGTCACAATAAAATAAGTGAACATACAAAACAGGAAACTAGGCACTATAATTTCAACTTTTTAAATAAGCACACCTATGTAAGTTATTCATGTGTGTTCTCTCACACACATATACACATATTTATGCATATATAATAAACACATGTGGTGCAATTTTGCATATATATGTAGTATGAGCAACTAAGGCTTGTCTTTTTAGAATCGATGAATTAGCTTCATAAGAAGATATTTATTCTATCATTCAGTAATGCACTGAAACTATTGCCTTCTGGCTGAAGGCACTGGAGCACTAAGAAGGGAGAAAGAGAATGAAAGGAAAAGGGGGAGATGGTAGGTACCATGTGGGTACCTTGCCTCATGGACTGCATTTGAACTTCTGTGGAAAGATTAAGGCCAGAGGTGAGGGAGATTTCATGAGAAACCAGGAACCCCAGTGGCAAAGAGGTCAGTCCAGCTGAGGAAAGGACTCTGGTTTCCATTTTCTGCTGCAATCCTGTGTGCAAACTTGGTAGTGTGAGGCCCCAAGGCAGCCTTCTGTGAAGGTCAGCATGGGGCAAGGAGGCCAAAAGACTTCGGGTCTGCGCAGTTCTCTTAGCAAACCGGCCACTGGGGGCACTGGCAACATGGAAGTGTTCATCACAACAGATATGGAAAACTCTGAAAGACCTCAGACCATGAACTAAACACCTGTGACCCTCAAAATTAAAATATTGAAGTTTTAGTCTCAATACAATGGTATTTAGAAGATGAGGCGTGTGAGAGTACAAGAAGACAGAAGTCTACAACTTAGAACAGAAACCTGACCAGAGAAGATCATCCTGGCCCCCTTGATGGCTCCAGCCTCTGAACTCCAAAAAGTAAATTGTTGCTCACTATAAACTACCCAGTCTATGGCAGTTTGTGATAGCAACCTGAGATGACTAAGATAGCTCGCATCAAAGCCCACTTGAGTCTACCCCACCAGCAATCAGCTACTAGGAAAAGCTCAGAAAACTGTGCTCTTATTTATTGAAGTAAGGGCTAAAGAACTGGTGAGATTAGGGTTCACTCAACCTAATTTATGTATTTACATTCAGAGATCAGTGAGAAGAGAAAAATGGAATATACTTGATTTGTATGTTCCAAAGCTAAGGTAAAGGTAGAACTAAGAGATAGAAAGTGGAGGCAAAAATATATAGAATACACACATGCACCCATTAATATTCTAAGGAAAGAAATACTGTTAAAAATATGATTTCTAAAAGATATGATTATAAGCTGTTTTCTTTATAAATTCCTGCAGAAAAACATTCCCCTAATAATCACATAATGCTTCTTTGAATTATGCAAATCATATTAATAAAAGCAAGAAAATATAAATTCTAGAAATGTTTCTGGGCAAAATAATTTTCGAATGATTCAAAGCTTAAAGGGGGTTAAAAAAAACTCACATATTGCCTTCTCTTTCTTATTATACAAATTAAGTACATCCGTCTGGGTGCGTCTGGGTGTCATTTGAAAACACATCAATAAACAACCTTCCCCCTTGGTATTTCTTTTCTGGGACTTCGGGGTGAGGGAGGCAGGTTTATGTGACCCTGTG
Organism: Cuniculus paca; assembly: GCA_004365215.1. Classification (NCBI taxonomy): domain Eukaryota; kingdom Metazoa; phylum Chordata; class Mammalia; order Rodentia; family Cuniculidae; genus Cuniculus; species Cuniculus paca. The sequence continues at coordinate 9,733 of RJWT010050566.1, forward strand.
AGGAAGGCAGATGTGGTTAGTGGGGTGACCAAGGGGGCTGCCTGGGACTCCCAGGTCGGCGGGGCAGGCGAGGGTTACCTTCAGTCCGCTCCGGGGGTTTCCCACTCTTGCTGGCTGTGCTACTGTTGACCGTCTCCGAGGAGGTGCTCAGCTTGGTGCTGGGGTCCCGCTTGGGTTTGGGTGGTGGCTGTCTCCGGGTGCAACAGCTGCTGTCATCTTCTGTTCCCCCAACGGAGTGCAGGGACTGGGACCTCACGGTGAAGCCGCTGGAGCAAGGGTGGGGGAGCCTGTCCTGAGGAGCCGGCATCGTCATGAAGCCCATGCGGAAATGTTTGCCCACGCAGCTCGCCTCATGGCCTCGCCCTACGTCTCCACCTATGCTGTAAGAGAGAGCAGACCAACATCCGTGAAGAGACAGCCGGCCGGTCTGCGAGAGGTCACAGACGCGGGCCTCTTTCACATTTTAACCGTGGACTGAAGAAACATCCATTTTACAAAAAGGGCTGCCTTTTAAAACACTTTTAAGCAGCATGGAAACATTATCATTTTGTATTTGAGTGCAAAAGTAAAGTACATAAAATTTCATTGCCACTAGAAATCTTAATTCCTATTTCCAGCTATTCTGATATCCAGATATACTGAATATCCCACAGTGGGGGGTCTGGGGGGGAGGCTACTGCACAACGCACTTTATCTTCAATCCTTTTTTTTTTTAATCACTTGAGGCAAATAATATTAGTAGTTCAAACAATAAACAATAATAATCTGGAATTGAGTGTCCAGTACTTAGACTCTTACCCACTTCATTAAAATCATTCTTAATTTATCTGCTTATTATATTGGGGAACATTGAACCACAACACAGGTTCTGTTCTCAAACGCCAGAAAGAAAGGAAGAGAGAAAAACACAGGCAGTATGTGTTGCCGCACATCTATAATCCCAGCCCCCTGGGAGGCTGAGGCAGGATTGCAAACTGAAGCCCAGCGTAAGCAATTTAAGAGCTTGGGGAGACCCTGTCTCAAAAAATCAAAAAGGAGGCCTGGTTATGCAGACCACAGCAAAAGCTCTGGGTTCTATCCAAAAGAAAAAAAAT
>RJWT010050567.1:0-10814 GCA_004365215.1 Cuniculus paca
GTTGTTAAACTTTTGATTTAAATTTCATTAGAATGTGCATAAATTTAGGAGCATTTGATATTTTTATGGAATTTAATATTTGTATCCAGAACATAGTATACCTCTCCTCACTTATTCAGATCTTCTTTGGCATTCTTAAACAATGTCTTAGTAGAAGACTTATTCAATTCATATTCAATTTTCTTCCTCATATATTCTAATTGGTTATTGCTATTATATTAAGAAATTTATACTGTATTCTATTTGAATTAATTTCTCATTTGATCTCATCATCAAACCCTGTCGGTTTGTAAGGATGACTGAAGGTTTTATACAGAATAAAAATTTTAGTTTTACCAACTTTTTTGTTGGATCTTTTCAAATCATATTTCCATTATGAATATAGATAATTGAATGAATTGTCATGTTGTAGTCTGAAGTACGGCTACTTCACCTCCGTTATTTGGTTTTCAGTAGTGAATTCTTTTTAGGACTTTCACGTCTTTTTAACAAATCCATTTATTGTTTTGAAATGAACAGAATATAGGTCAGGATCCAATCAAAATGGAGAAATAATGCTATTTAATTCTACGTATGAAATTTAGAATATGGAATTGTTAAGTAATAGAATATCCTTAACTAATCACAAGAAGGTCTAAAGGAAGACGCAAGGGATACAGAAACAGCAAGTATAGAAGAGCAGCTATCTCTAACCTGGGGAAAAGGAAGAGTGTATGATAAAGGAACTGAGGAAGGGACAAGAGCTGCCCACAGAGCAGGTACTCTCCAGCACTAAGAGTCAGGCTTCCAGCTGAAGAGCACAGCAGCCATAGTAACCTGTAGCCTACCCAAGAGGAAGAAATTTGTCAGAGGTTATAGACGCAGCCAGTCTGTAAGGGGGCCAACACTGTTGAATAATGACTGATAGAGCTGCTGGTGAGGAGGGAATGGGTTACAGAAACAAAAAGAGCTCATTATCTCAGGCCTTGGGCTGCCACGTTGTATGATGCTAGCAGAGAGCAAACGAAAGCATTTTATAGAATTCAGTCACAAAATAGGGAAAATAAAGGTGGAAATGGATCTGAGAGAAAACTATCTGAATCCTAACTAAGGCTGTTTTTTTAATCTGTTGCTCTATTTATTTGCTTAGTTATCAACTAACGGTAACTAACATACATTAATATCTCTGCATATTATTTTTAAAAAAGAATTTAACAGTTAATTTATAACTCACAATAGCTCTGGAACATGGTTACTTCAATTTTAGTACTGTTATAATTTCTCACTAGAAGTCTCTTAAGAAAGCTTATTTACTTATTGAGTGTCCTAAAATGATAATTGCATTTTAATTTCAAGTACCCCATGTCTAGCTAATTTATGTTATTTAAATCTTTTGTGGCTCTGAAATAATTTGTATTAGTGTTTAAAGCAGATTGCAAAGAACATTATTCCTTCAAATTAAAGAATAATTTTGTGATGATCATTAAAAATTTCCTATTGTATTAGGTTGAACAGTGAGCTGGGGAGTAGTTGTTGAGTGACCTGGTGAATTTTTTATTCTGAAAAGATGAGTATGGATATAATCAATACAGCTATTTTGGGAAAAGAGGTTATTGGGTGGGGAGAAACTGATTAGGTGGCTATTTCAAACATGGCAATTTGGACAAGGTTGGAGTGATAAGTTAATAATTCTAGAATTAAAAAAAATTAAGTTGGTAATATTTGACCCTGGATTACCATGTAAGAAGTTAGTAAAAAGGAAAACAGCAAAATGTATAGGTTATGCAGTTAGAAGTTTGGTGATGCCATTCCCTGGTACATGAAGCACTGTAAAATGACTAGTTTTGGGGTAAGAAATGTGGTGATAAATGCTGTGAGACAACTTCGGGGCCAGTTGAAAAACTCTGGAGACATCCTAATGCAAATGTTGATAGGAGTCTTTGCTCAAAGAAAAGTTTCGGCAAAAGAGATAAAACTTAAGAGTTATAGGCATACACAAGGTTAGTGAAGTACTGGTTTAAATGAAATGATCTACAGAAAGAGAGAACAGAAAAGAGAAAAAGATTCCATTGCTCTTCACAGAACACTAGCTTTTAGTGGCTAATAAATGAGTAAAAGATATCTCTACAGTGAATGGTGCCTGGAAGATGGCCTAACAGCCTGAAGAAATTTGAAGGAAGTTGTTATGATTTACATTTAGATGTCCTCCCAAAAACTCCACTGGAGGTGATTGAATCTTGCAGACATGATATTCAAAATGGATGCATCCATTGGTGAATGTATAGTTAAATGTGATGTTAGGAAGCAGTCTGGTCAGAGAAACAGGTCACTGGGAGCATGGTCTAGAAGGATATCTTCCATCCCCACCCCATCTCCTTTCACATGCCCTCTTCTTCCTGGTCATCATGGCAGGAGAAACTGTCCTCTGCCTAGGCCCTTCTACCAAGGCTTCCTGCATTTAATCAGCCAATCAAAGCCTGAAACCTCTACAAACTGTGAGCCACACTGATCCACCTTTAAATTGCAGGTATTGGATATTGTGTCTCAGCAAAAAGAAAAGTGACTAGAACAGAAATGAAGTGACTTGAGAGTTTTAATATGAAAGAAGTCCCATGAAGTTAGTGTACAATAGTTACCAGAATCTCTTTACGATGAGAACTGAAATATATCCCTTGGTATCTAACCAAACTCAAACATTTTCTGCTACTAGTGATGAAAGTTGATTGTCAAATAAATGCAACATGCCACTCAGAATTGGAAAACACAAATATAAATAGATACAGATGACTAGCTTTTTTAAGAGAGACATAAAGGATAATATTTTCTCTGAATTTTCAGGGTTTTCAGCAGTTCACTTAATAAAACTTAATACTTGCAGAAGGCACAAAATTTATACATCTAGCATTATATCTGGCATTTCCAGTTTCATTAAAATGTTAGATCATTAAGAAAGGTATTAACTTATTATTAATAGAAAGAAATGATTAACAATCAGAAGTCTTTTAATGAAAATGACAACAGATGCATATTAGGTTCCAAGACAAGAGAAATATGCCAAAGGAAATTAGTTTGTGTGAATAGTTCTCTCATGAACAGTTGTTTTTAAGGTAGAGTTCACATCTTGATCATGGGAGAAACAGACAAAAATTTTAAAATTTAATGGTGAATTGAAAGAAATAGGAAAGTACCACCAGGTTATAGACTTTTCTCAATATAAATTTATTCTTTTGTAAGCAAATAATAATGCAATGGTAGAATTTTTCAAACTAAGGAAAAATTTGTATACCTACCATTCCTATATAGATATTTGGAGAAGATAAATATCTTTATTAAAAAAAGTCAATAGGAAACACTTCTGTCTGTAAGATATCAATGGTATACATGTGTGATTAATTCATCAAAAGAAAAAATATGTTACATTTATTATAATAGCCATAGTAATTTTAATATGAAAGCATATTGAAAGTCTGTGTAAAAACAAAATGATACCCAATTCAGAGTTACTGACATATCTTTGGTAAGTATTGGGATCAGAACATAAAATATCTTTGCTAGAAATTTTGTCTTATTATGAAGATTTTGATGACCTACTCAAAATGTTTCACTAAATGACATACTGTGTTTATACATGACATACAGATCAAATAAACTGCAACACAATGTATGAGACAAGAAACTTAGACCTGCATGGTAATGTATCTTTTCCTGCAGTCAAAGAAGGAGACACCTAAACATTAAGTTTTTACTAGTAAGTTCTGGTTGACTTCTCCCTAGTTGCTAATCTGACTTCTTATTCTCAGATCTTCTCTCCAGTCTAATATATTTTTTGGATACTCAGAACTTTACTTACGTTTTGGAAAAAATTTTCATACTACATATCAGTAGTAACAATCGGCAAATAAGAGAACCTTTTAGCAGGTATGTTAGTGATCCCTGGGGATATTATAAGTCCCACAGCATGTATTTAGGCAGTCGTTCTTTAAAGTTACCCTTTGGCGTGATTTTAAGTATCGTTGTCCTCATACACTACTAGTTTTACTGATGAAAATCTTTGAGTCATTCATTCTACTATGTGCTCTACTGTGTGTGTATGTGTGTGTGTGTGTGTGTGTGCGCGCGCGTGTGTGTGTGTGTGTGTTGTCCAGGAGGAATTGGTGAGTTTTCCTCTCTTTCTCATATATACACCAAACTTTTTCAGTGAAAAATATTAGCTTTTAGAAACACTGTAATTCAAATCTCCATGAGGGACAGTGAAGGAATGAATGCCTTCCAACTGTTTCATCACTCAAAGAATCAAAACAATAGATAACAGAGTTCATATTAGTTTATAGGTATTGTAAGTTAATATTCCTTATTTCTAACTTCCAAAGGAGGCGCATTATAGGACACATTGCTGAAAGGTAGGTTACTACTTCCTAGGTTACAAATGCAATTATTTCTACTAATTATGAAGTGGTTTGGATGGCTTAGTCAAATGTTTCCCAGGTAGCACATTTGTATTTATACAAGACATACAGATCAAATAAATTACATCACAATATATGAGACAAGAAACTTAGAAATGCATGACAATGTGACTTTTCCTATAATAATAGAGCTAAGCACATAAAACATCAATTTTTACTACTAAATTCTCTTTGAGCTCTCTTTTGTTGCTAATCTGACTTATTCTCAGTTCTTATTTCCTCTCTGATTTATTTTTTGAATACTCAGAATGTCACTGGTGATTCTTCACTTTGATTTTTAGTGTCTCCCACTAACTTATGAAGAGATGTTTCTGTTGTAGACATGCATAACTTCTCCACACATATGTGAAAATAAGTCCCCACATTCTTGGAAATTTTGAAGTTTATTCTGTAAGACAAAACAGTATTTGACAAATTTCTATTTCTGTCAATATATCATTTATTGATGTTCTACACATTTATGGAATTCATTCATTCATTCATTCATTATTTAAGCATTACTTGATTCACTTACATTGTTCTTTCAACCACTGAAATTGAAAACTTTTGATTTGTACTGGTATTGTTCAAACAATTGAAAGCAGATGTCTTGTGCCCTGGGTGAATGAATTGGGGATGACAATGCACAATGTATGTACTATTGTTACCCCCTGATACATGTGCTTTGAAGTTTTGCTACAGTTTCTTCTTCTTCTTCTTCTTCTTCTTCTTCTTCTTCTTCTTCTTCTTCTTCTTCTTCTTCTTCTTCCTCCTCCTCCTCCTCTTCTTCCTCTTCTTCTTTTTCTTCTTCTTTTTCTTTCTATTTAACTTTGAATAAAATGGTTGAAAAAAATTTTTAAAAGGAAACTAAAATAAATTTTACAAATAAGAACATGAAAGCTTTTCAAACAACTCATAAATTATTCATAAATGACTGCTATGCAGTAGTGTGTCTTCATGCTTTCTTTTATCATTATTTTCTCCATGATTTACAGAGGTTAATTTTTCCTTTCATCTACTTCAAGACCGCATTAGAGGATCATCACTAAGGAAAAATACCTTAGCAAGTCAACCTAAAAGAGTGAAAGTTTATCTTGGCTTGTGGTTTCAGAGGTTTAAATCGATGTTCATCTGACCCTATTGTTTTTGGCCTGTGGAAAGGCAAAAACATGATGCTGGAAGGGTACGAATGGAGGAAAGATCTTCATCTCATGCCAACCAACAATCAGAGAACTAGGGAGAAAAGGACCAGGAACAAGGTATGGTAGCCAAGGGTCTGACCATAACACCCACTTTTTTCAATTAGGCCCCATCTCCTAAATTTTCATTACTTCCTAGTAATGTCATCAAATTATAAACCCATCAAAGAATTAATACGTTTTGAAGTTAAGACTTTTATGAGCCAATCGCTTTCCAAAAGTCCATCAGTTGGCAACCAAGTATTTAGCAAATGGTCTTGTGGGACATTTTAGATTCAAATCATAACAGGTCTTATTGTACAAGTTTAGGATCTGCATTTCTTTAATACCTTCCTTTCATCTCATAACAGCAATAATATTCCTCAATTCATTCCTAGCAAACTGAATTGTAAAAATTCCCACAGCATTTTATCTCCAGTCAAATCATTTCAATTCTCATTGGAAGTAGACAGTTTAAATAGCTGATAGCAGCTGCAAGAATATATTTCCAGTGCTTTCTGTTCATAGCCTATACCAACACAGAAGAGAAATTTTAGTGCTCTGATAGTGTTCTGTGAATTCTAAACAGTTTTTCTTAGGCATATGACAGACTGACTGCATAAAAACCACCCAAAATGATTTTAAAATACAAGTTCACAGTATCTCAGTAAGCCTGGGGTACAATCCAAGAAACTGTAATTCTTAAAGCTTTTCCAAGCAATTCTGATGCTAAGCCAAATTTGAAAAACTCCACTACAATTTGTTTGCTTCATTTTGTCATATAGGAGATCATATTGCTCCAAATTGTTTCAACATTGAACATATGTATATGCACAAGAATTTCAAGCTTTATCACTCACTATTGATGTAACCTTGGCTAAGTAATTTAACTTCTCAGCACTTCAATGTCTTCATTAATAGGTGTTTTCCAAAGATAAAATGAGTTAAATGTACCTAAATGCTTAAACAATACTGACTGAGGAAGAAAATATTATTTTATTCACTCATTTACTTTAACCAATAATTTATTTATCTTTTGCCAAGCATTTATTAAAAATCTATACAGTCAGATGTCATGGCACATGTCTGTAATTCTAACATTCTGGAAAGTTGAGAAGGAGGATCATAGCGCAAGCCCATTCTTGGCAACTTACTGGCTTTGTAAGAGCCTGTCTCAAAATAAAAATAGCAAAGAACTGGGATTGTAGCCTATAGCAAAGGCCCTGGGTTCAATCCTCAGATCCCCAGCTCTTAAAATAGCTATGACACCAACAAAATAAAAGGTGAAGTATTGGTTTTCACATTTGAAGAATTTATAATTAAAATCTAATCTCTACTTCTGTGAGGTCAACTTTAAAAAAAAGAAAAAGAAAATAACAAATGTTAGCCACTAGATGATTAATTTCATGAATCAATTTGGCTGGGCCATAGTACTCAAACAATGAGTCAAACAGTATTCTAGAGGTTTCTGTGAAAATTATTTTTTAGATGATATTTCTATTTAAATCAGATTAATCAGAGTAAGGAAATATCCTTCTATATCATGGGTGGACTTCAATCTGATAAAGACCTTTAAAAAAAAAGCAAACAAAAACACACTCTGACTTCCTTGGATGAGGAAGACATTCTACTAGCAGACTGTCTTTAGACTCAAAATACGGCATTAGCTGTATCCTAGATCTTTAGCCTATTGGCATAGCCTAAGGTTTTGGGCTTTTCAGCCTGTACTATTGTAAGAAACAATACTTTAACTCTCTTTCTCTGTCTCTGTCTCTGTCCCTGTCCCTGTCCCTGTCTTTCTGTCTCTGTCTTTCTCTCTCTCTCTCTCTCTCAGATAAATAGCTAGCTAGATAAGTAGGTAGACACACAGAGAAACAGACAGACAGACATTCAGTCTATCATTTCTGTCTGAAGAACCATAAGAAAAACTGTGAGAATGTGGAAAAAATTGAAACCCTTGGACCCTCCTTATTACCTAAAGTGTTTGAATTTCTGTGATTAAAAGTAGAATGGATAATGTCAGGTGCTTATGGGGAGAGGAAAATGAAGAATCATTGTCAAAAGCACACAGAATTCCAGTTTTGCATGATGAAGAATTCTGTAGATTGATTTTGGATGATAGTTTAACAATATGAATGGATTTAGTACCATTGCACTATACCATAAAATAGTTATTGTTGTGAATTTTATGTTATGTGTCTTACCCAAAAGAAAAACAAACAAACAAACAAAAAACATTGCTCCTATACTTGCAACAGTAAGTAGAAACACTGAAATGACACCTGGGATTTGGAGGCAGATTTATTTTACATCGATGGGCACTGATTGGGTTCATTCCTAAAATATCAGGCCTTGAAAGCCCAAGGAGGGAGGTTTTCATGAAGTTGATACAAGAAGTACAGAGACAAAATACTTGACTGTCTTTGGTTCTTACGGTATGCATCATAGTGACCAGCTATGTGTCACAGTGAGCAGCCATTCCCAAGAGACACAAATAATAGGAACTTGTAACAGGAATTGTTACCTGGGCAACTAACAGACTGACTGGCGGGCATTTTCTGCTGCCAAACTACATTAAAACAGAATCAGTTTGTTATACTAAGGATTTACAAGGAAAGGAATTAATACAGGATAAATAATTTATAGGATTATTTTATAATATTCACCCAAAGAATCAAATGCAAAAGACTGTCAGACACGACAGTGTGGAAGAGTCATTTCTCTTTCTGGAAGATAAATTGTACCATGTCTTAAAGTTGAGAGAGGAGGATTGGAAGAAGAGAGAGAGCACATCCCTATTTACAGTGTTTAGAGGCATATGTACCGAGAAGATCTTCAAGTATGTCAGTAATTTGAAGCTTCATTAATTAGGATGCTCAAAAATTACTTGAAAATTCTCTTTAAAATAAAAAAAATTACTTGAAAGTTGAGACAAATAACCATCTGAATCATTTTGTGAATTGTTTTAAAAATACAATATTAAACTTTCTTTCCTTTATAAATAAGGCCCTCCAAAGGTGATCGTGTGGTTCAGATCAATTTAAAATCTATTGACTAGATCATATCAAGACTAAGAGTTCAGGCTTTACCCTGAAAATGAAGATTTTAGCATGTGTTAACACTGACACATAACTAGATTTATTTTTAGAAAGTCTACTTTTGTGTAGCAGCGCAGAGAAAGGATTTGGAGCAGTAAAGAAGAAACTGATAAGAAATTTTTTGAACAACCAAACAGGATATCATAATAGATGAAATAGGATGGGTAGAATTAGAGACAGTAACTAATTAATCATTATCATTAGTTTTATCCACTGAGTGATTCATTGCATAATGGCACAACTGACATGGAGAAATTTACTTAAAAAATTAAGTCATTTATACAGTGACTATCCTGGAATACATAAAATTTCAGTATGAAAATAATGTATTGTTTTAAAATATCAAAATCTTTTAGGCTCTTCACTTGAGAATTTCTGGTCAGGGAGAGTGTGAAGATAGAAGCAAAGTACTAAATCCTTTTGAGTAATGACTTATTGCTAAAAATGAGATCAGCTACTTTGGAGTGAGAACATTGCATTATGGATTTTTCATATTCTTTTTATAAAGCAATGAAAAACAGAAGTATCTAATGGATAGCAATTTTGGAATCATTTACTTTTAACTCAAAATTTTAAGGACACTGCAAAAGAGTTAAAAAAGATTTGATAATGGTCATTCAGGAGGAAAACTAGGAAAATGAGTATTTTAAAGCATATTTTACTATTATTTACTTTTAGCAAGGTCCCTAGATCAGGACATGGCTGCTTCAAAACATACTAGGTTATATGAATAAAGCCCAGGAATAAGGGTGTGTCAGTCTGGTGGCTGCTATGCCGAGGAGCACTGGGGTTAGTTAGAAGACAAAAGATAAGGCAGAAATTATAGGCAAGAACTTTTATTGTGGTTTTTGAGGAAAGTGGCAGGCAAGGTCAGCAAGCCAGCTTACAGTTAACTATTTCAATTAATTTCAGGGGTTCTTAGACATAGGGACTATCCCTAGTTATCTGTTACTTTGTTCTGGGGTGACTGGAGCCAGTGGATGGTGGTCTAGAGTGAGAGATCTAAGTAAAGGAGGTTCTGTTAGTCAGCTTTGCACTTCCATGATCAAGATACCTTAGAATATCAATTTAAAGGAGTAGTGACTCATTTGGGCTCATGATTTCAGAAGTTTCAGCCCATGGGTGAGTATTTCTGGGACCACTGTGCATCAGAACACCATGGCAGAGGGGTATGGTTTAGCAGAGTTGTTTCTCGTGAAGCTTGGAGCCAGAAAGAGAGACCAACAAGTCAAAGAAAGGGTCAGAATGCAAGATATAGTCCATAAGGGTTTGTCCCTATGGCTTCTTCTCTTGAGCTAAGTCTCAACTCGTAAGTTCCACCACTTCCCAGTAATTCCATCAAATTATGGCTCTTTCAATGGATGAATCCACTAATGAAGTTAGAGCTTCCAGGAGTCAATCACCTCTCAAAAGTCTATGAACCAGCATCCAAGCTTTCAATTCAATGAGACTTTTGAGTTATTTTAGATCTCAACTATAACAGAAGGGTTCAGTAGTTTTATTTATTTATTTTATGATAAGGACACAATGTAAAATCTACCATTTTAGTAAAATTTTACTTACACAATAATTATTACTAACTATAGGAACTATGCTGCATACTGAATCACTAGGACATATTAATCTTGAATAATTGGAACTTTAATCCCTTTGACCAGCACGTCTTCATTTCCCCCTTCCATCAACTCCTTTAAACTATTTTTCTACTCTTTGTTTCTGTGAATTTAAATGGAAGGTATTTCTGTCATCCTGAATTTTCTGAATTAAATAATGTCATTAATTATTTTATTTTAATCCTTGGATTTTTATTTTAGTGGCTTAATAGAGTTATGGTACAATATATTGTCACAGATGATGTTTTGAAGGTGAGCAAATTAAAATGAATTAATGAAGAGCAAGCATCAAAAAGGTGATTTTTGTCCTTCACTGGTTGGTTTTGCATTTGCAAAACACAATGGTGCTTTCCCATCACTAGGACCTCCTCATCCTGTAAAGGCAGTCCCTGCAGGGTAAATGAGGTCACAGCTCTCAAAGCATTGGAATAGAGATGATAAAAGACTTGGTTAATGCAGTCAGTTATCAAAGAAATAAAACATGAGTATCAGGACTGAGAG
>RJWT010050568.1:0-10833 GCA_004365215.1 Cuniculus paca
CATTGTGCAGGACGACTTCATGCAGTCCCTTCACTGACCACATGTGGAGAGTGTAACAAGTTCCAAAAGATGACATACAAGCAGATAGTCTTTCCAAAGGACAGCGGGGTGCCCTGCTGAGGGGATGGACTTTGTTCCTTCCTTTCTAATAAGCACACGACCTGTCTGCAGCATCCCGTGTGCAGTGGGGCCTTAAAGCGGAAAGGTTAAAGCTGTGAGGATTTATTTAGAGGCAGGAGGCCCTGTTCTGGGAACTTTTTTGACCTTATGGTTTCAACATTATTTCAGAAAGAAGAGAAGCCTGCAGAAGAACATCCTAAAAAAGTATGAACCAGTTACACATTATCTTAGCGCCTCCATCTTAATTTTGAGTGTGGAAGGGAAATGGATGATTCTGTTGCCCTTCTGGACTGTTGCAATCATGAATCCTTTACTGAGTCATTTTTGTTCCCATGATGTTTGATTTAGTCAACTAACACATCTGTGTGGATCTGCTACTGTCTTGTTTGCATGTTTGTATCTCACATTTGGCTTCTGGTGTTATAGTTGTTTTTCTCTTCAGTAAACAGGGTAACATAATCAGCAACCTCTGAAAGACTGAAAGTTGTAGTGACAGAATGAAATCAGAGCTTCAGGATTTAGCCTTTAAATGACAACAACAAATAATTTAAATTGAGCACGGCAGCACATACCTGTACCCCCAGTAATCTGGGAGGCTGAGGCAGCAAGATCCCAAGTTTTAATCAAGCCTTAGACTCTATCTCAAGATCAAAAAAAAAAAATAGCTAATCCCAGGAAGTGGTTGAAGTGATCTGCAAATCATTCTAAAGTGTTTAATGCCATTTATTTTTTATGAGCCACAAAACTGTTGGAACTTTTGAATAACAGTAGTCTTCTCTTATCAGCAGTGAATACATTTCGAGACTCACAGTTGATGTCTGAAACTTTGGATAATACTGAACCCTGTATCGGCTATTTTTCCTGTACCTATGTAACTGTGATAAAGCTTAGCTTACAAATTAGGTGCAGTAAAAGCTTAACAGCAGTAGTAAACTAGAGTGTAACAGTATAGCATAATAAAATTGATGTGGATGTAGTCTCTTGAAAGAGTGAAGACAAATCGTTGATATTTTCAGACTGGTCTCATGTGGGTAACTGAAACTTCAGATTAGGGTGGCTGCTGTCTGTCAAGTCAGTCATCAGCTTCCAATGGCATTAGACACTTAGAGTTCTTATCAAGTGTTTCCCAACTCTGATAATTTTACTGTCATGATAGGACTGTAATCAGCAATAGAAGTTTAATGGGCCCACGTTACAGTCGGAGGGATAACAATTATCTACAGCCCTTGGCTATTTTTTCCCCCATATTAGGATTCCTTCTTCCTCCCCATAATGTCTGCCTGCCTTTTCTTTGAAAGACTTGGCCTTTTGCTAAAACTAGGTTGAATGGTAATAATTTTTATACCTTTAATTAGCAGTAAAGAAACGTCTTCACTTGAATTCAACTGCTGCTTGCTAGCTTTTATGTGTGTGCCATTTGGGCCTTAGTCCTGTGACACCTGGAGAGGTGTACGTGTTGGCTGCTGATCAGCTCTTAGATGCAGAAAAAGCCTGACTTGCCCCACATCTCTGTCTATTTCTGACAGGCATTCAACTCAGAAACAGACAGTTTCAAGCTGGCATACGGAGGGCACCAGTACCATGCCAGCTGCGCCAACTTCTGGATTAACTGTGTTGAACCAAAGCCTCCCGGCCTCATCCTGCCTGATTTGCTCTGAAAAGTTCCTCCACAAAGCACCAATGGTTTTGTTTTTGTTTTCTGTCACTCACCTTGAGGTGACAGGGACCAATAAACAGAATGTGAGTACTGTGAAGTTCACCTCCATGAATCTGTGTGAAGAATTCCCCAGGAGGTAGGGCAGGAGGACACTGTGGTGCTTCCCAGTCACTCCTTCAGGCAACCTTTGATCTCTCGTTCCCACTGCCTGCCTTTGGGATTTGAGGTAAAATTGCCCTTCTCAAATAGTATATAACATCAGAAGTTTGCTCACTTATTTCTATTTCTCTTAAGGTGTTTTAAAGTATGGACTGCAGTTTTCTTTATGAAAGAATTTGCTGCTACAATATTGAAGCTGTGAAGAATTGACATTTAATGAGAAATAAGTTATTGTAGGACTGGAATTGGGAAGACTGTTTCAAGCCAGTGCTTGCTTATATCCAGAACACAAATGGTACTGTGAATTCGACTGCATTTCTCTGCATTAGTTTGTAAGGATTTGACCTGAATAAAAAGGGAAAATTGTGGTTAACCTGACGCTCTGTCATCTTAAAAAAAAATTTTGCTTATCTCTGTTGGACAGTGGCAGACAGTGAGGACAGAGTTATCATCTTTGCTGTCATACCTGAACCTCTTCTCTACAACTTTTCCTTTACTCCTGAATTGTCAACTCTAAAGCCTTTTTCCCGAAACATACCTGGGCCCTTTGCTGTGGATAACATCCATTTGACGGAGGCCCAAAACCTGTATATTGGGATGAATAGCCTTCTTCAGAGCTCTTGCTGAAAACCTGTTTTGCTTCACACAAAGGTTAGTATGAATGATGGCACTTTTCTAGACAAAATCTGGAAAGGGAGCCAAGCATGGTGGCACATGCCTATAATCCCAGCACTCAAGAAGCTGAGGCAGGAGGATCACTTGTGAGTTTAAGGCCAGCCTGAACTATGCAGTGAGACTGTCTTTTAAAAAAATCTGGAAAGGCCATGGCATGCAGTCTCTTTGCAGCAGCCTCTCCTTGTTTCCAAAGATGACTCTAGGAGCCAGCACTGCTTGACCTTGCAGTATCCCTGAGACCAGAAATTCACTCAGGGTGAGAAGGTGAGCTCTAGCCAGTGAGCAGAATAGTGAATATATGTGTATTTATGGTACAGACTCATGCCATGGGAGCATGGAAGGAAATCATTCAACAACAGTATTAAATTTTAAAAGGAAAAGGCTCATGGACTCTGGTGTAGGAGTTGTGTGTGTGTGTGTTGACATGTAAACTGAATGCATAAAATTAGGGGAACAAAAATCTCATGGCTAAGGGCTATTATTTCTGGGGAAGAATATACCAATCTAGGGCAAATGTTTCTGTGAACCGTTGGCTGTGTGCTTTATGAAGAGATTTTGAAGCTCGTATGACTCACTTTATGTGACTTAGGCTCTCTGATGTAGACTTCGGTTTTACTTGAAAACTGAAAAGGTCAACTTTCATTTAAGTGCTGCTTTTACATAAGTACTTTCTCCTTTGAGAACATAACTTGAGGGAATTCTGTGTTCTTATACCTTTCACATTTTCTCTAGGAAAGTTTAGAATATTTTAAACAGTTATTGACATGGCTTCTGATTTACCTTGCTGTATACCAGAACACATAAGCATTGATGAAATAAATGTTATTTGCACCAGATGACACCAACTCCAGCTATAAATGACTGGGACAGCTGACTGAATTGCCGCCTGGAGCCTTTTTTCTCCGCAGTAGTGGGGTGTTAATAACAACACCAGGGGCCATTTCATCCTGGACGACCCTAGTGTTTCAGCCTAACAAGCAGCTTTCTGAGTGGCCTTGTAACCTCCATCATAGAACCAGGATAAGCAAGAATGCTTCCCAGTGTGATAAACTTTGTATTGCTGAAGCCGTTTTTGGAAACACTATATGGGCTGTTATTCTGTCACTATCGCCCCATCAGTGATGGTGAACCTTTTAGCTCTTTCAGTGGTAACAAACAGCCTGCCGCAGCACGCATGCCATAGGTTCGCCGCCACTGGCCTGTATCAGTAACATTTTTTTAAGGCATTATCTAGATTGGCTTTCATCCCTAGATTTATTGTAAAATGCCTGAGATGAATTCCTGAGTATAACCACAGTTATGTTCACCAACTGTGATAGGTATAGTCACTCTCTGGGAGGCACCAGAGGAAAATTTAGTAGACACAATTAAAAAAACTTTTGCCATGAAAAGTACTCATTACTTTTAGTATCTGTTTAATACTTGAAATGCTTAGATACCAGCAATAAGGATTTGGGGAGTCTGGAATGCTGTTAGGCTGATTTTCTCTCTACACATTTATTAAAACGACTCAACGCTGCATTCAGCTTCACCTCAGCTCTGCTCTAGTCAGCCAAGAGCCCAGTGTCCTTGGAAACAGTAACCAAGGTTACGTATTTCCATGCTGTGTATTGTGTCAGGCAGCTTCACCCCACTGCTAGAATGGCGATTAATAAGCACTTTTCTTTTGTGGTATTGTTTTGTCTTTTAAATTTCTGTAGCTTAGTGTGTAATTTAATTTCTTGTCTGGACATACTTGAGATAAAAAAGGTACAAGGTAGACAGGATATTACCCATGCTTTTTCTGTAGCCATTAGTTAGCATTTCACGTAGGCTATATATTTTCAATTTTGGAATATTTTGTGTATAAAAGCTGTTTGTGATTTGGGGGAGTGTCTTGTTTAAAGATACCCTCTCCTTTCCTATTTAATTAGTTTGTTCTTGCCAGACATAGTGGCACACACCTGTAATCCCAGCACTTAGGAGGCTGAGGCAGGAGGATCACCAGGACTTCAAGGTCAGTCTGGGCTACATAGTAAGTTCAAAGCCAGTTCAAACTACATAGTGAGACCCTGTCTCAAAAAAAAAAAAGTGTGTTCTTAAGTTTTTAGAAAGTAGTAAGGGCTGTATGTTGTAGAAATTTGAAACGTTTGCTGTGTAGTGGGAACCAATATGAAAATTCCCCTTAACACCTTCTAGAGCAGGCTCCTTCCTTTGCGAACAACTAAGAGACTGGGGGACATTTTCAAATTCAGAAGACAGAGCATTATAGCCTGCTGTGGACCATTCCAGCAAATGTCAGGATGCGGGGCAAGATGCATTTAGCCTGTTCGTTTAGGTTGCATAATATTTCTTTAGGTAAGTGTGCACCAAATAATATCGAAAAGACTTTTTGCAAGGTCAAGCCAAGGAAATAAAGCTTAGTAAGTGGAACAGCTCCCAGCTGAAAAACACTACAGATATTTTTCTACCGTAACTATCACTATAACAGAATTTTTACTTAATTCCTTTCTTTGTGTTGATATGAACATAGTTAAGTGGTTTTAAAGCATTCACGTGTGACACCTCTATTTTGTAGCTGTGCCTCTATTAACTAGTGAGTGCTGTGGGTCCATAGTGAGATGTGTTGTCTTGTGTGTGATGTGAAACTTGGTCCTATATTTTAAAAAGTGCTGTGGCTTTTTTCCTTTGTTTACATTTTAATAAAAAATTGCCCTGATTGACATGTTCACACATTATAAAGTTTGTCCTTTAAAGTATTTTCAGAGCTGACTCTGAAGTAACCACTTGTTAAACTTCTGAAGCAGAAAATATAATAGACGACTGTCATGCTACTCATCTTTTGGTCTTTGCGGGATTAAGATCTCGCATAGATGCAGGTCATAAGGATGAACAAGGGTGAAAGCACCTAGGAGTTAGGCTTCCTAAGTGCAAAGAACACTCTTAATTAGAGCCTGGTGGTGATATTTGTCAGGATTTCTACAGGAGATTTTCTGTAACTACCACCAGAAATATCTGTCACCAATTGTTTTTTCCCGGTAACTACAAGGATTATTTTGAGGCTCTTGTTCAGACTGTGCGACCTAAATCTTGGCCTCTTGGTAAAGCTGAACTGCTTCACTTTTTGGTCATGTGCCAAAAATGTATTTCCTCTTGTGTGTTCCTCTTATCTCCCAAAGAAACTTTTAAATTTCCTGCTTAGACAATAATATGTATTTACAAGAATATGCAAATGGTACAGAACAAAAAAAGTAGACTTCAGATGGAAATCCACTGCCACAAACAAGGTAAAACTGGAAGACAAGATTTGTCTGAGTCATACGTGGTGGCACATGCCTACAGTCCCGGCTACTCGGGAGAGCGAGGCAGGAAGAGCTGAAGTTCAGCTGGGCGTGGTGGTGCACTCCTGTAGTCCCAGCACTCTGGAGGCTGAGGAAGAAGGATTACTGTGAGTTTGAGGCCAGCCTGGACTACATACAAGGGCAGCCTGGGAAACTTAGCAAGACCCTGCCTCAAAAATAAGAAAGAAAAATAAAATTTAAAAATAAAAAGGATTGGGAATGTAGCTTAGTAGTAGCATACTTGCCTAGCATGCACAGGCCCTAGGTTCAACCCCTAGTACTGAAAAAAGAAAAATGGTCTAAATAGGTAACTACTAGCAATATTTATGCCAATACTTCCTGCCAAAACAGGCCATAACGTTAGAAAATTATTCAGTGGATATGCAAGATACAACCCTCCTGGCAAAGTAAAATAAAGCAGTACTGTGCCCGTGGTTCTCACTGTACAGAACAGGCGTCCAGTGGCTCTCCTGTCTAAAATAAGGGGCAACCTGGTCAATACCCAGTGGTTTCCCAGGACAGAAAATAGAGAAGAGGCCATAAATTCCTGCCCCATCCCTGATGGACTGTGCTGTCAGACTTTTTGGGAGCAGGAAACTGGGTGACATTTTCAAAGTTTAAAAGAAGCCATTGTGTCATTTTTTTTTTTTAAGACAGTTGCTCTGTAGTTGAGGCTGGCCTCGAACTCACAGTGATCCTCCTGCCTCAGCATCCTGAGTGCTGGGATACCAGTGCGCGCCACCACACTCAGCACACTTGCTTATTTGCTTATCACATACACTGAGATTTGGTTTAGAACATTCTTGTGTGGTAACAGTCATGCACTTTTTGTTAAAAAACCAATCTGATGGAAGACTTGGTACTTTAGTGCACTTCACCTCATGAGAAAAAGACTGAAAACAGTACTTTTTTTTTTAAGGCTGTTTTTCCTCTGTTCCAGCATCTGAGTATTAATGCCTGCCCATCTGCAACGATGCAGAACACTAAACTATTCAGCTGGGCTAATAATTGTTCCAAGAGCCATAGTTTCATAGTTACTGGAGAGCACCTTTCTCCCATCAACACATATGCACATACCTACCATGAAAGCATTAGTACAAGTTGTATGTTAAGCACATATATTTATTAAAAATAATGCTAATATCCTGGACACATTGATTTCAAGAGGGTCTTTGCAGATTTCTTTATAATTACTTATCAACTAAATAATAAAGGTTTACTTATTTTAACTTACAGTCACTAAATAATAAAGGACAAAGGAAAGAGTGGGGCTGATCCAGTAGAGACTGAAGCTGGTGTCGATCTCCCCTAAGCATCTGTATGGTTAGCAGCCTTGGTGAAGCTTGTCTGGAAAGAGCTATCAGGACTCGGTGACTTTTTTGGACTGAACTCCTCCTGCAACTGCCATGGTGCCAAAAGGCATGGGATTCAGAATAGAGCAGAACCAAACAGTTTATTAAACTGTCAAGTTGTTAAAAATGATTAAAAGCCAGTTGAAGATTTTTCATAAACACTATTTCAAAATGCTAGTTTTTAAAAATGTTACTAGCAAATCTATGTATTCCCCTTAGGTCCCCTCTCTCTTAAACTTGAATACCAAGTGTGAAAAACACTTGCGGGAAAACCAAAAGTCAACCATTTGAAAAGAAAGAGGAAGAGGGGAGCAGATGGTGTGTAGCAGATGCTGGTACTGCTCAAGGGGCTGCTGATGCAGGCTTTGGTGGCATTAAATCCCCCAGTAAGGCATCAGGTGTCGGGACTCTTTCTCATAAACATCTGGAACTACGCCATAAGGTGTCTGTACCATCTTAACTGTTGACTTCCCAAAAAGCTGGCACTCGTAGTCTATCAGCTGCCTCCAGAAGCCCACATTGGGCCTGATGACAGGCCTCCGGGCTTTCACCCAGTTGTATGCATCCAGCAGGCACACGTTGTGGTATTTCATCAGGTAAGCAATGCAGAGTGTGGCTGAGCGGCTCACCCCTGCAGCACAGTGCACCAGAGTAGCCCCATGCTTCCTGCTCACACTGTGGATCTTGTCAGCCACGGTGTCAAAGTACAGTCTAATGGGCGCGTGCGGGATGTCGGCCAGAGGCACTTTAACATACTCAAATTGGGGCCAGTTGAAATTAGGGATCTCAATGGTAGCGTTAACGATGCAGGTGATGCCGCGAGACTGGAGGAGGTGCCGGTTGGAGGCCACGCTGCCTCTGCCCAGAAAGAGAGAGGAGGTGATTTGAGCAATGCCTCCTATGTCTCCCTCGGAAATCATCCGAGGAGCCATGAGAGTCCGTGGTAGCGTACTGTGACCTCTGGAGCTCATGAAGATGCCAGCAATCACACTTGCATCGTTGGGGACAAAACCAGAGAGTTTTGGTGTCCTCCACCAAAGAATCCGAAGTTCCAGTCAAGTCTCCTTCCTGCAAAACACAGATAGTTGTATTTTAAATGCTACTGATTTATCACAGCCTAGAATGGAAAGGGGAAAGGATTAGAAAATTACTTGCTTTTGAGTATATTTTCTCAAGGATATAGCCAATCATTTTCTGTTGATTGTCAGGAAAAGTCTTGTTTTCTTTAATTAGAGTATATTTTCTCAAAGATATAGCCAATTATTTTCTACTGACTGTCAAGAAAAGTAGCCTAACTGCCAGGTGTGGTGGGACATGCCTGTAATCCCAGCACTCGGGAGGCTGAGGCAGGAGGATTGCCATGATTTGGAGGCCAACCTGGGCTATCAGTCAGTTCAAGGCCAGGCTGAACTACATGACATGGGGGGGGGTAGCCTAAGACACCAGTATGTAAAATCAATGTAAAACTCAGCTCTTGTAACTTTATTTTTTGATACCGGGAATCAAACTCAGGATCTTATGCTTGCCAGGCAGGTGCTGTGTTGTTGAGCTACACCCCTGGCCTGCGTAACTGTTTTTAAAAATACTCTTACTGGAAATTGTCATCCTATTTTTAGAAAAGTTAAACATGTTTCTGTCATTAACTTTTTCCTGCAGGACAGTCCTGTGGGGACTCTTACTAAAGGTGGAGGGGAGGCAGTCCTTGGTGATTAAGAAGAAATCAGAAATTTTACTCTTCCCCATAATACATTCCTTGCCTACTCATAGCTACAATGGCTGTATTTTTATAAACCTAATTCTAGACAGAGGTCTTATAAAAGTGTAAAAATGAGCTCGTATTAGGCAGTATAGTTAATAAGCTGCCTTATGGTCTAAAACTGAATTGGATCAGCTGCCAAAAGCCAGGTCATCTTTGCCCATTATTTAAAAACAGCTGTTTTCTACCATATTTGTGACGTATGAACATTTTCAAAGGCCAGTAAATTTGAGTACTGTGCTGTGGCATTTCCATGGAAATAATCTCAGGCACTTTGAAGGTCATGGCCTTAGCAGTTCCTTCCTATAAGGTGAAGGGGCATTATACCTGACCTGACCCTGAGTCTGCCAATTCTAAGCCCCCAAATGAATCCCACTGGCTTCAGATGTACATTGGAATTAAAACTAATTTACTTGCCAGGGATTTAGCTCAGCGGAGTAAGCACCTGCCTGGCAAGCGCGAGGTCATGAGTTCAATCCCCAGTACCAAAAAAAAAAAAATTTACTTCAATATTTGAAGTCCATATTTTCTCATTAGTTCAGTGTATAAACACTATAACACTCATGTATCTACATTAGTAGCCACAGAAAAGGAAAAATTGGTTTGTGGAGATTTTAGCTGATTCTCTCACCACAAAATCACAATGCTCTGCAGCAGTGGTGGAGACCCTATGGCACATGGGCAAGAGTGGGCTGTTTGTATCACTGACAGCTCTAAAAGGCTCATCTCTGGTCTGCTTTGTAGTCTGTGCCCGCTGGGAAATGTATGACACACACCTGGCTACCAGTGGGAAACCTGCAAAGATTTCAGGCAGGAACACCCCCAGGTATGTATTAGATGCGGAGCAGGGCTGCAGCTACTTACTTGCTGAGGCGGCCAGTGAACGTGGAAGCCCTCGGCTGGATCCAGAAAGTCCTAGGTAAGCAACACCAGTTACAGCGGGTGCAACTCAGATCTGCAGGAAGACAAGAAGGCAAAGACATGGCCAGTTAGTTTACTACTAAATACAGTTTGGAATAAATCTAGGAAGTAGATCTGCTAGATATTTCTGATCACTTAAAAGAATGCATCAGTCAGAAATATCAACGTAAGTCTCAGTTTTTTGTTAATGACAATAATTCACATGGCATAGAACAGACAAATTTCTGAAAGGTGATTCAGAGACTACAGCACATCGGTGAAATGTAAGGCACTGCAGAACGCTCCCAGGGCCTGTCAGAGATGCAAAACTGAGCCAGCGTTTCTTCCCGGTACCCTCAGTGAACCCGGAAGTGCAAGACACTGGGCAGACACCACAGTGAGTAGAGCTGCCAGCCAAGAAACACTGAAAGATAAGGAGCCACGACACTCAGCAGAGGACAGGTCCAGGAAAGTTCTGGGGACTGTGGGCATGGCCAGGAGCAATGTGGCGACCTTGTGGTCAGCAGGGCTGAAGCCATCAACAGTGCTGGTGTTCAGAAGGGCAATTTGAAATTTCACACTGGCCCTCTTATTTTACTTATTTAATAATATGAACACCTGTGAACATCAGACATGTCTTCTCCCACCTGGCCCTCTGCCTTTCCCAGGGAAGCACCACACTTAAATTTTTTTCCTGCAGCTTTGAGATGTAAATGGTATTAAAAACTGATAATCTGACCTATATAACTTGCCAAGTTTTAACAAATACATATTTTTCCAAGATACTATGACCTCAAAATAAACATGTCTACCTCTCCCCCCAAATCTCATGTGCATTTGTAATCCATCCCTTTCTTGCTCTCTGCCCCACCGCAAAGTAACTATTAATCTGCT
>RJWT010050569.1:0-10837 GCA_004365215.1 Cuniculus paca
TATGCTGCACTGGGCAGAGCTTCAATCCTCCCGATATCCCTGTGGCTACCTGGGGCACACCCCCAAACTATGGTGCCCGTAGCCTTGTGCTCTGTGACCTGTGAGGCTGGCTGGGCGTTCTCCTCATGGATTGTACTGGGTTTCACTGACACTAGACTAGGTGGAGCTCAGATCCTCTGTGCAGCTGGCAGGGACACACACCCAGAATGTGTTGCCAGGGGCCCTGCACCTGACTGGGTGGAGTTTAGAACCTCTGGGACCTTTGTGACTAGTCTGGACATGTCCCCAGAGTGTGGGGGGATGGGGCTTGTGCCTGGCTGGGTGGAGTTCAGAGCCTCTGGACCTCACAGCTAGCCTGGGTCCTCCTCCGGCGTGTTGGGCCAGGGCCTTGATCTGGGCTGGGCAGAGTGGGACGCACCTCTGAACTATGGCACTGGTGTCTTGTGCTCTGATGGGCAGAGTTCAAATTCTCCAGGACCTGCTGGTGGCTCCCTGATGGGTGGCTCTGGTGCTCTGAGCTGGGCTGGGATTGGTACCTTTGTGTCCTGTGAGGCTGGCCGGGCATTTCCCTGATGGATTGTGCTGGGAAAGCTGGGCTAGGCAGAGCTCAGATTCTCCATGCAACTAGAACAGATGCACACCCAGAGTGTGGCATGGGGGCTTTGCGCCTGGCTAGGTGGGGTTCAGAACCTCTGGGACCCAGGTGGCTAGTCTGGGTGCACCCCTGGAGTGTGGTGCTGCTGGGGGCCTTGTGCTGGGCTGCAGGGATTCCAGAGCCCCTGACCACACAGCTAGCCTGGGTGCATTTCTGGCGTGTTGGGCCGGGGCCTTGCTCCTGGCTGGATGGCCTGTTTTTTGACATTTAGACTTGTAGTTAAATCTGTCTGCTGGGCTTCTTGCCTCAGCTCTGTTGTAGATCCTCACACTCAGCTGGAAAGAGATGTCATTCACTTTCTTCTCTTATGTTGGCCTCATTGTGCCTTTCTGCATCACTGTCCTACAGAACTTTAAGTAAGGGTTCAAGATGGACCTTTGATTCTCCCCTTTCCCAGCTGTGTAGTCAGTCCTCACAGCAGACTGACCCTGCACTGTGCATCATCGTCTGCCCTTCCTGTTTTCACTTAGCCTATCCAGGTCTGTTTTTCCACTCAGTAGCCAGAGTTAGATTTTCATTTGTAACTCAACCTGTCTTCTAACCATTGTGGGACCCAGGACTTGCTTTGTCTGATGTTCACCTTTTTGAATACTCTTTCCCCTCTGTCCTGTGTAACCCCCATTCCAACTATATTTTTATTCTTTTCGTTTCTCAGATTTGTCTAGACTGATCTGTAGGCAGGGAATTTGGACTTTATATTCTTACTTTTTCCCCCAGAATCCTCTTCCTCATGTCTTCCTGCTCTACCCCACACCCCACAGTGTGAGAGTCTGGGCTGTTATAGCAAAATACAGAAATAGATCATTTGTAAAGAAAAGAAATGTATTCCCTGATAGTTCTGCAGGCTCACTCCAAAATCCAGGGCCTCCAGGCTTAGCTGTCTGTCTGGCTGATGAGGGCTGTTCTTTGCTTCTCTGGCATCTTGTTATGGTGTCATCTGGAGTGAGTGTCTTGTTTATTTTTCTTTCGTTGCTGAGACAAAATACCCGACACCCAAAGTGAAGGAAGGAGAGGTTTATTTCTTACAGTTTTGGGGTTTCAGTCCATATCCAGTTGGCTCCAAAGAAGGGTGACGTGGCTGAGGGGGCAGCTGTTCATGGCAGCTCACAAGCAGCAAGAGCAAAACGGAGCAGAAGAGCAGCAAAAGAGACCCAAAACATGTCTTCTTCCCTCCCTTTTATAGTTTGCAGGCTCCACCCCTGGATACCTTAGTACTCACACTGATAATCCCAGCGCTAATCCCAGCACTAAACCCAGCATTAGGTGATGAATCAATGACAAATGCTAGATTCAGCTGCTTCCATGACTACATGAGGCTTTTGGGGGCCACCTATATACAAACCATAACAGTGAGAAATGCAGTTCCCTCCAGGGCAGAAAGCAGAAGGTCGTGCTGGCCCTGCCTGCCCTTCAGCACCTGGTATGAGAACCTCAATCCCCTTTATAAGGCCCAGCCATCTCTTGAAGACGCCATTATATTGGTAACATCTAAATGTTGGATAAAACATATTTAAGGCTTTATAATTACTGTACAGCATTATAATTGTTTGTTTGTTTGGTGCTGGGGATCCAACCCGAGACCTTCCACATACTAGGCAAGCCCTCTGTTCATGAGGTATGCTCTCAGCCCTGAAGTCATCTTATTAAACACATTGACATACTTCGTTTCTTAATCTGCTAGAGTGTAAGGTCTGTAAAAACAAGGCCCTTCCTGTATGTTGTTCACTCTTACAATTCCCAACACTTAAGGCAGCAGAGATCCCTTTAAATACTTTTTAAGCAGGTAAATATGCATCTTCTTAAGTATGTTCCACATCTTTCTCCATCTATTTCTCTCTTGTAGACTTTAATACTTGTTAATTTGGGCTCTTGAGAAAGCATTTCCAATGATGTTCTCGTTGCCAGTCTTCTTCCTCACCAAAGCTCCCTTCACTTTGCTACCTTGGTTGTATTTTTATAATTCTCCTCCTCCATTCTTTTGCTGAAGAAAATGGCACTTAGCAGGGTGATTGAAAGATAGAGTGAATGCTTAAAGAAAAACTGGTTACAATAAAAGACACATTGCCCAGAATTATGAGATAAGTGTGTTTGATGTGAGGGGGAGAATTTTGAGTAAGGGAGATTAAAGGCAATGTGTCTTTTATTGTAATACATTTTTCTAATTTAGGCATTTTATCATATGTGTCTTTGACCCCTAGCGAATCAAATGTTTATGGCAGTTTCTGTCAAATAAAAGCATTACTGTGTGCATCCTCTTCTACCTAATGCACTGGATCATGCAACTTCTGGATCTTCTCCATTGTCGAAATGATCATGAAAGGTTAACATTTTTAACCCAGTCAGGACATGAAGGCAGCCAGGACAGTGGAACTAAAGATGATCACAAAAGAGGGCTTTCAAAACTGCTTCTGAAAGTGGCACAGGCAATGGAGGAGTTGTTTAACGTGAGGACGAGGATTTCGAGGGGGAGTAATAGCTAGGTGTCCTTTATGGTAATTTTTTTAAAATTTAAACACTCATCCCATATTTGGATCACACTTCATATACTATTGAATGCATTCCACAAGAGCCAGGCCAGGGGCAGTGATGCATAGGGTCATCTCCCTGTGTGTCAAAGAAGAGGATTTCTTTACAGAAGCGTCCCCTTCCTTGCTGGTTGTCCTTGCATCTGAATCTAAGGACCAGATTTGAACATCCACAGCTGCTGTTTCCTCATGAATTAGGCCCTATCATTTCTCAAAAGTGCAGAATATCTGTGCTCAAGGATGGTCTAGAGACCTTAGAGGGCTGTTTAAAATAGGAGGAGCTGGATCCCATAGTTACTCATCATAATCCGTTTTCTTGTCTGCAAAAGTGTCATATTGCATTCCCTGCAGGAATTAAGGACACTGTGACCAGAGGCATCACTAGCAGAGAAGGAGATTGAATTAAAAAGGAGGCTACAAATTAGATGGAGACCAGTATTGCTTTTAATTCCAGTGCCTCATGCATTGCAGGTCAGCAGTCAGCCAGTTTTAAATAGTGGAGTCTTTACACTTTGGTGGCTCTTATACTGAAAGTGAAAGAATAAACAAAAAGAGAGAGAGAGAAAGAGAAATACTCCTAAGAAGATTGTAGTCTAGCAAAGAAAAAGTCTTAAACCAGTCCTCACACAAATAAATCACAAACACAAATTCGAAAGAAGGCTACACAGTTCAATGTGATAAAATGAATATATCGAGATCCCGTGTACTTACGGAGAGTCATGATCAGGCAGGGATGAGAAGGGTTTGAGAGGGAGGAAGAAGTTCGGCGGGCCAGGAGTGTGGAGAATGTGGGGAAGGACAGCATGAAATAGACTTGGAGAGACAGAAGAAACCAGATCACACACAGCTTTGCAACCATCAGCTGATCTCTAGATGGAGGCTCAAGTCTATCCTGTGCTCTACTTCCTCATCCCAGTGTCCTGTCCCTGCTTGCTTGTTTAGCCTTTAAGCCATGCTAAGGGTTATACCTGTATTTCTGGTCCAGACCAATGGAATTATCTCAAAACTTCAGCCCAACTTTCTGCTTGTAAGATGGTGGAGAACGAATTTCCCGTGGCTCAGATATCTCAAATCACCAGTCTAATCTAATCTACAATTTCATTTCTATGAGGAGTTCAGCAAGAGCTAAGTACTGAGACATTCAGAATTGCTACAGAAAATGGTATATAATTCAGAAGAAATCCACCAAGTGAAAGGCAATCAGAAGTAAGGCAAAGAATTATTTGCTAGTGTCCATAAAATTAAACATGTTTTTTGTCTCCTATAGCTAAATCTAGGAGCTGCAAGTTTGAAAGTTATAGGAGCACTTACGTGTTTCTTTGTAGCATACACTTACTTCACTAATTCTCATACTTCCTACCAAGAAAAATACAAAAAGTCACACATCTTTGTCTTTTGTGTCCCAAAACTATTTGGCACACTGTGTCTTACTCAGTATTTGTCTAACAATCACTTCACTTAAAACCCCTCCTAATATAACACATTGTTAGAAAGGAGAGATTTTTTACTGAATAAATTACAGGCCCAGAAGGTAGTGATAAGTAAGTTCTGTGCTCTACATTCTGCCAGGAGAGGAAGAGACATTAAGAGGGGGTAGTAGATACTGCCACTTTCACATATCAACATTGCAAAAGCATACTTGCCATAATGTGGCTGTAAATACAAATCATGCAGCCAGTCATTAAAAAAAAGATAACAGGAGGGAAGAAAATGATTAAGCTTCCATAGATCAAGTACTTACTATGGGTAAGGAATTGTGTTAAGAATCACATACAAGCTTCACAATAGCTCTTCCAAGTTGCTATTATTATTCCTCTCTTACAGATTAGACAAATAATGCATTGGCTGGACACCATTTACCTAGGACCACATGGTTCATAATTAATGGAGAATATATTTTAATCCAGGTCTGCTAAATTCTATCTCCAAGTAACTCAGACTCTGCCAATGACACTCAGTTTTTCAAATGATCTAAATCATAACAATCAGAGCAGATTTTAAAAAGAAAAGAAAAATAGAATCAGTCTGATACATTTCAGGGCCTGATATAAGTGACGTGATGTGTAAATCATCAAAGGAGCGATTTTTCTCACCTTAAAGGATACTAGCAAGTAGTGACTCTGCTCCTGTATAGCTTTGTACTTTATCTAAATATTCAGTCAAGCAAAATGGACTATAGTGAGTCTCCCTTTCGAAATGCAGTTCGGTCTCTTGTATTCTAAAAGTCTGATCTTTGAGCAAAAATCAAACAGAATATATATGTATCACAACATTACTATTCATGTTTTGCACTGTGTGTGACACAAGGTAGAGCAGAGTCAGGTCAGAGGAATGGTGCTGAATGATTTGAGAAAACTTGGGGTGCACTGACTTCCTTTAATTTAGTACTTCATAAAATCTCTGCCTTAGGTAAGGCCTTATGCAGGCTGAGGATGGCACAATGAACAAGAAAGACCCAGCTTCCGCATAAACATCCCTCTCACCACCCTGTACATGGGAACTTAACTCACTGCACCCTGCATGACCCACAGGTGTCAGAGAGGCCGCCCTGGTTATTCTGAAATGCAGTCTGCCTTGAGATCACATGAGATTGTATTCTGTAGCACCTTCTCACTCCGATTTAGTAAAGTCCTGTTCGCCGACCTTGGAAAATAGTTTCTTATACTCTGTGTGAGGTACTTTAATGCTTCTTTTAATAATTTATGCTTTCATGATTGCTCTTTGCTGATTTAAAAACCTGAACTCTGAATATATTATTCCCATCAATGAACTGTGTGTGTACACTGGCCGCTGTGTACAGCAAGAAGATACTGACCTGCTATCAGCAAAACATGCTGAGAAATGTTTTTTTTCTTTTTGTTTTTTTTTTCCAGAAAGGGAGACACATTTGTACAAATTGCTTTGCTTTGTCTCGTTGTCTCTTGTTAGCAGCAGCATGCATTTTGTACAGAAGCTGGCAGGGGTTAAAATGCAGACTGAGGTCATGGACTCAGCACAGCTGACTGGCAAGCACAGGGATGAAACCTGCAACTTTTACCTCATTAGCACCATGTTCCCTACTGAGTTAACCAGCCATGGGCAATTGCAAAACTCTGAAGGTTAATTCTTCCTGCCCATAAGTAGAGTTACAGCTCAATGGACTAAGCCCTTAAAATGTTAACACTCCAAGCAAGAAATTTTAAGTGGAAAAAATGTCCGGTAGTACAGAAAGGTTAAAAGAATTTAAAATGAGTCTAAAACAGACTTATAGTGCTTTTTTTTTTTTTGGAGAGTTGCATAAAATATTTCAGCACTTTATAGAGGTTATGACTCCAACCATTTTGCAACATGTGATTGCTAGAAACTATTAAAATAAATAGCACAAATAGGGCAATTAAATATAGATACTAACAGCTTCAAACCGCAAGAGTAGAAGAAATGAAGCAGCTTTGCTTTTCATCTAAAAACACCCAGGCGAATTTATTTGGAATGAGAGAAAATGCTTGTTTTGTAAAGCTACATAGGGAGGAAGACAGATGAGACTAATAAATTGTTATTATTTCTGCCCTGGAGCAAGTCTTGTCTTAAACTAATGTGTTAGTATCAGGCCATGCTCCCACTAAATTACCTACAGCCCTATTAGAAAAGATGGACTCTGAGGAGACAACCAACAGCCACTCTTCACGAGGTTTCAAAGGAACGTCAAGCCTTCCCTTGACGCTGCTTAGGTCTCTCGTGATCCCATGTCATGCTTGTCTTCTGCAACCACGCTGATTTTCCACTTCTCGTCCGGGTCTGGACGGCACAGGGTAATGTGAGATGACAAACCTTTCTCTGGTAAAAATGCTGCCCATATGAAAAGGGCACTAAGTTGAACTGCATGCTCTCTGGCAGCGTGTCCATCGTGAACAGAGAAAGGAGCGTGAAAATGTGCTTGTCTGCATGGAGAGGGAAATTCCAGGTGAAGATAAAACCAGTAGGTCTTCAGTGGTTAGTTGCCGACAAGGGAGACGCACAGATTTGGAGCTGTGCTTCTGCTCACTCCTCCATGTTAGCTTGCTGGCAAAAGTCAAGAGTGAAGAGTAATAATTCAAAAACAGCTAAAGTTTGTAAAACATCCATCAGGTACTGTTCGCCAGAAACAAAGATGATTTTCTGTAATATTTTTGGTAGGTAGTTGTAAAATTAAAAGTGGGATAGCCTAGTAGAGCTAGGATTCTGAGGGATCTTGTCTCACCATGGCTTGTTTCACAGACCATGGTCTCACCATCATGTTCTTTGGAACAATATATGTATTAATCGTGGCTTTCAATTAATAAAAAAATTTGTAGTAAAGCAACCCATGCCTTTCATTAAAGAAAGAATAAAGGTATTTGTAAGGAATGATTGCACAATGGCATTGTATGATAAATAGAATATAGAGAATATAATGGAAAAAAATAATTGTGAATGAAAGTGTTTCACCTATTCTAATTGCTTCTGGGGATGAGGAGATGAAGTTTTGTAGAAATTCTAGAATTATGGTGCCATAAATGATCATCGGAGATTTTTTTTTTTTTTTTTTTTTGCGGCACCAGGGATTGAACTCACGACCTTGTGCTTGCCGGGCAGGCGCTTAGACCGCTGAGCTAGATCCCCAGCCCTGTTTTTGAGACAGGGTCTCACTATGCCATTCAGGCTGGCCTTGAGCTCACTTTGTAGCCCAGGCTGGTCTCGAACTCACAACGATCCGCCTGTCTCAGTCTCCCAAGTGCTGGGATTACAGGCGTGAGCCACCACGCCCGGCTGATCATTGGAGATTTTTTAGAATATGTAGGGGTCATAAAGTTATACTGCAAAGTGTTTATTTTTTTGCCACATAATTATCCTGAATGGTTGTTGTTAGAAAAATATATTATCTCATATAATATTAAAACTTTTTATCTAATTTAATTTACAGAACTTCTTTCAAATAGTTAGCAACCTCCTAGATGAAGAAAACAAGGAAAAATGGGAAGATGCCCAGCAGGTAAGGTTGGGGTTATTTTTGAATTTTAAATGAAGCAGACTAAATAAAATATGAAAAATACATATCGTGAATGGCTTGCTCCTCCAAAATCATAATGATAATTTTTGAGAAATTCATTGACCTTGTATAATACCAGTGTAGCAAATTATCTTACTGGTTTAGGTATTATTTTTAAATGCCTTGTATTATCTTTCTGCTATACTAATTGGCATGATTAATAAAATGTTTTTCTAAATTACAGGAAATGTGTCATTTCAGGTCAAAAAAGGGAGAATATTCACTTTTTAAAATTTCTATGAAAATTTAGTTTAACTAAATGCTATACTTTGAGATTTCTACAGGACCCTTGTTAAAAATCCCAGGAGAAAGGCAATCTGGAAAAAAAGAACAAATATTTACTCAGGATTAGATGAACCATCTAGTTCGTTTTCCTTTTGTAATAATAATCATATTCTAGATCTTCAAGAGGAAAGCGTGCTCTTACTCTCATTCTGATAGGAGCTCTAAAACTCCCCCGATGTGACATGCTTTAGTATCAGATACAGATTCTGTGCTTCTGGCCATAGCAAAGAGAAAATCACCCTGTAGCTCAGACCCTGACCTTTTTTTTTTTTTTTTTTTTTTTTGCGGCACCGGGAATTGAACTCACAACCTTGCGCTTGCCAGGCAGGTGCTTAGGCTACTGAGCTAGATCCCCGGCCCTTCTGACCTATCTTTTTCTACCAGCTCAAATTATACCCCTGTTCTTGGGCTTTACCCAGAGTACAGCCTCAATCACTCACTGTGAGAGAGCAGTGCCTTTCCCTAGAAAGCAGCTGCAGAGGCAAAGTACATCTTTCTAGAAGCTGGAGACCATGAATTATGAATATATTTAGAACAGACTTATGATAACCTATTTAAAGCAAGGCTGCTGTTCATCACCTGGTGGTTTTCATGGTGAGGTCACAGCTTGAACAAATAATGAATGGTGGTAGAACTCATTAATGGGAAACCATAAATCCAACCTCTCTCAACTTGTGATTTGAAATTAGCTGTAGTCTTAGGGTATTTTTTTGGTACTGGGGATCAAACTCATGACCTTGCACTTACCAGGCAAGCGCTTGAGCCACTGAACTAAATCCCTGTCTTTGAGTATTTTTAAAACATTCTTTCAGTACTAGTGATCCTTAATGCTGTTTTTAAATGACTATGTGAAATGTAAAACAGACAAACAAAAAAATCCTTTGTAGCCCTCACTAAAAGGTTGCATTGTAATTATATCCATTATGGTAAATGAATATCTAAGTTTGTGGCCCAAAAGGAGGACTTCTAAATAAAGGTGATTTAAAACTTCCCCAAAATATTCCTCGTGATCCCCTTTATCTTATTTTAGAGGAACATCCTTAACCAAAGAAAAACATAAAACAGAGTTCTGGATGCATCTGGAACAGTAGCTGATTGAAATGAGACTACTGATGTTAGAAGTTTTTACAAACAGCATTTACACTTTTGAAAAATCAACAGCCATTGCACGACTCCTTAGTTACCCTCCATTCCATTTATGAAGGACCCAAATACGTTTGACAGAGCATCCTACTAACAATGTAGTGTACCAACAGGGAAAAGAGACTGAATTTTAGATAGTTCTACGCAGCACTAAGAGTCAACAAGTCCACTGCAGGTAAGATAAGCCATTTCAGTCCCAGGCTTGTTCTTTATTTCATCATTATATTGAAAATTCTCATCTCTAGTGCAGGGGCGGCAGGCAGCAGCCAGTGAGGCAAGTCCAGCCTGAAGCCTCTTTGGTAAATAACGTTTTGGAAACTGCCCCATCTGTTCATGTACGTGTTAGTTAGGCTTGTTTGGATGCCAGAAAGACAGCGTTGACTTGTCCTAAGAGAGATATGTATGATTTGAAAAACCTAAGATATTTATTGTGAGGCCCGTTACAGAAAGATTGCCAAGCCCTGCCTTGCAACATTTGGCTACCAGTGGGAAAATATAATTAGAAGGAATACCTGCTGCTAACCTCAAACACCTTTCTACAAAGACAGAAGAGAAAGAAAAGGGTTATCACTGAGTAAGCATTAAACCAGAATATTATGTACAGAATGGGCAGTCCAGGAAGACAGAAAGCAACCCTGCAGATTACACACTTGCTTTATCAAACCCAGCAGGTACAACCCATTGCATTTGTGTTCTCAAGATAAACAATGACTAGTCCTAGAGTAAAGGGGTTGAACAGCACATGTCGCTTGTACATCAACATAAGTTCTTTTGGTAATGGGGGTGGGGGTGAAAGTCTGGTCAGTCAATTGACTTTATACAGAGGGAAATAAGTTTCTCAAATCTTCATGATGGAAGACAGTTTTACAATCTCAGGCCAGTATGCACTGATGGTAGACCCCTGTCCACTGCATAGACTGAGGGACTGCATTATCTTTTTTGATGTTTACATTTCAAAGCCAGACATTACTGAATCTTTAAGCCAATAAGAAGCTTTTTAGTTTTTAAAAAGATTTACATTGCTGGGCATGTAATCCCAGCACCCTGGAAGGCTGAGGCATGAGAATTCCAAGTGCAAGCCCACCCTGGGCAATTTAGCAACTCAGGGAAACCTGTCTCAAGATACCAAGTAAAATAAAAAAGTCCTGGGGATATAGCTCAATATGAAGGCCCTGATTGTAATCC
>RJWT010050570.1:0-10821 GCA_004365215.1 Cuniculus paca
TTTTAGTTGTGGGGATGATGGGTATAGTGATGGTGTGTGTCACACCTAACACATCTCTGTCATTGCTATGTGCTTACAGTTTATATCTTGAACTCCTCTAATTTCACACACATGTGCACACCCTTCAGCTAATACCATTGTTATTCACAGTGTACCAGTAAGAGAACCAAGGCACAACAAAAGTAAATGATTTGCCCAGTATAACCCAGGTGGTAAATGACGTGTCCAGGATGCTAGCCCTGGAGTCTGCTTTTTCACTAAAACTGCCACTCCTCTATTAACTGTTATATTGGCAGGTTTAGAAAAATGTTGTACTTATTTCTGTTATCAGCATTGTAGAAAATTTCATATTTCTTATTGTTTCATGATGTATTCAGAAAATTCCAAGGTGTTTGTTGAAAAAGGTCACCAATTTCACAGGGAATCTCATGAGTCAGAGCACACTAATAGAAAAGAGACTTGCATCGAGATACAAGGACTGTGCTTCTCTCTGCTAACCTTGTTCTTCTACCATTGTTCCGGTCAGAGTCCGGGGGCTACACGGCAAGGCCTACTTCACATTCTGTGGGATTAGGTCACAAACACACCACACACAAGTCGACAAAAGACTGGCAGTCAGCTTGGATAGAGGCCAGCATTGTCCTACTAAATAAATGCAAGACTGATCATGAATCCAACTACTTCAGTTCTTGCACAGTTAGCCTAGCTGTCTCAGCCTGTGAAAGGAAGGGAAAGCATGACTTCCAGAAATAATCCCAGAGTTCATACTGAAGCCATTTTCTCCCAGGAGATGTTTTTCACTTTTTCTGTTTTCCCAGATTCAAATGCTATACCTAGTCTCTCTCTAAAGCATGAGTTGCCAGCTACAAATGAGTATTTCCTTGCTTTCTTTAATAGAACTCAAGATTATCAGTTTCTTTCTTTCAGTTAAATATATATATAACATATATTATATGTTATACATAATATATGCATTTTCAATTTCTAGTCTGAACCTTTCATTATCCTTTTCCCACATTTCTATCCACTCCAAATGACTATTACACTACTCTTTCCCTCTCTCAAAGATGATATTGTTTTAGCCACTCATATTCATTTATAATGAAAACAACCGTGTTTATATAGTATGTACTTTCTATAGTTAAAAAAAAAGAATTTCTATTCATCTGTCATTAACATAGGGAAGGCAGGGTTATTCCTTATACAGCAATTTTAAATGAGTTCATTATTTTAAATTACTTAAAATAAGTTTGGAGAGGTTGCCATTTTCAAACCCTTCGTTTTCTGGCTTAACAGAGGAATAAAATGCTGCTAAAATGCACAACTGGATTCTTAGAAGAATGGATTCTGTTAAGGAAGAAATCTTGGGGTGGCCCTTTTGTTTAACCAAGCATCTTAATGCTTTTGTATAAATAAAAGTTGGCTTAGAACTGAGCTTGAGGAATACAGAAAAGCAATTGCTGCATGTAGTAATCTAAGAAACATATGGAATTCCTGCAGGATATCTGAGAGGAAGTGAATGAAGAACAAAAACCAGAGGGAGCGTGAGCAGCCATCAAGATGAGGGTACAAAATCATCTCAGAAGCCATCGAAGGTTCCCAGGAGCAAGATGGCCAACTGGGTTGGGTGGGGGTGGTGAATTTTTAAAGTGAGGATGTCTGCTTTTCAATTTAAAATTTTTATTGTTCCTTGTCTCCCTAAATTATTGGTAAAACTTCTTAGTACATAAAAGTCTTGAGTGAGTGAAATTCTGTGGAAATTAGAAAAAGAAGCTGAGATAGTTAGGTCCACAAAATACAGAATGGGCCAAGTCCAGGGAGGATACTGCATATTAATTCCCCCGTACTCACAGAGGATACATTCCAAGACCCCTTAGATGCTTAAAACCGTGGATTGAACCAGATCCTATGTTTATTATTTTTCCTGTATGTACATACCTTTGATAGCATTTAATTTCTAAATTAGTTACAATAAGATATTGACAATAATAGCTAATGGCCTCTCCAGCATTTTTTTATTTTTTTGTATTTTCAATCCAAACTTATTCCTGCATATGCATAACTATTCCTTACTTGTAGAACATCATTTGATGTCACTTGTTTCAGAGAAGTCCTCTATAAACTTGAAGCTTTCTGGTGCACCCATTGGTGTCAATCAGAGCTTGTTCTCTGCTCATATCTCCCGCCCACAAATTTGATGCCTTTTCAATTATCACTGAGCACTTAGCATGCACTGTAGCCATTTGTAGTTTGAAGTGCAATAACAAAACTAGAATGATATTTTTAATTCTTCATAATTTCATCAAAAGAAGATTCATTCTTGCCATAGATTTGAGCAACCCTAACCTACACTTTTCCTTTCCTTATTAAGAACTTTCTCTTTATTGAGAACTTCCAGCTTCTAACTTACAGGAAACAGTTTACTTCCTCTTTGGCATATATGAACTGTCAGCATCATTACTCTTGCATTTTGAGGACATTATTAAGTAAAATAAGAGCACTTGACAGAAGTACTGTGATTCTATAACAGTTGATTGATATCTGAAGTAGCTCTAAGTGACTGATGTGTGGGTAGCACATACAGCATGGATTCTCTGGACATGAAGATGATTCATATCACAGATGGGATGAAGTGAAGCTTGTGAGAGTTCATCACATTATTAAGAACAAAAATTATGGATTGTTTACTTCTTGAACTTTCTATTTATTTTTTCAGACTTCAGTGGTACAGAGCTAAATGAAATTGCAGAAATCAAAGCCAAGGATAAAGGAGAGTGCTGTATGTGTTACTGTCCTTTGTTTTCCATTCTAGATAACATTGTTATCAGTATGTACATGTTAGGGTAAAAGGGCCTACAGATGACAGGCAGGTATGTCCAGCTGCATACATGTTATGACTGAATTTGCTAAATGGGTTAACAGAACTTCTAAAACTGAAATTTTGGATAAGAGGTGAATACTATAATTTGAACTTAAAGAAATAGATCTTTTTTTATTTTAAAGAGAATAAAACAAAACAAAACAGAGTAGAACAGAACAAAGCAGATTAGAACAGAACAATGCAAGCAATACAGGACTTCAAAACAAGACAGTCAGAAATCAACAATGGCTACCATAGGGTCCTTGTTTTCTTTGAAATAGTTGTTCAGACCTTCACACACAATGAATTCAAACAAAACAAAATAGTATAAAACCAATCAAAAAAAAAAAAAGAATGAAAGCATTACAGGCTTTCAAACCAGACAATAAGGAATCACCAATGGGTACCATAATGTCTCTTGTTTTCTTCAAAATAGCTGTCCATACCTTCTGACATATTGCAATCAAATAATAGAGAACCAACTAAAACCAATCATATCAAAGAATAAAAGCATTATTGGACTTCAAAACATGATGATAAGAAATCAGCAATGGCTACCATAAGAAATAGATCTTAAAACAAGAAGTTATCAAGAAAACTAAAGCCCCTGAAAATTCACAGAAATCTCCCAAGGTCATACCATTTTTA
The DNA here is from genome assembly GCA_004365215.1 of Cuniculus paca. Taxonomy (NCBI): domain Eukaryota; kingdom Metazoa; phylum Chordata; class Mammalia; order Rodentia; family Cuniculidae; genus Cuniculus; species Cuniculus paca. The sequence goes on from RJWT010050570.1 coordinate 3,509, forward strand.
CTGGTTCGAGAATGGGAGAAGTGTCCAACATGATCTGTTTTTTGAAGACACAACTGATGGCTCAACCGAGTTCCTCTCCTTCAAAAAAAGTCATCAGTTATCACTACCTTATTTAAAATGTAATGCTAAAATAGAGCACAAAATTCTAAATGGCACACTTCCTGCACAGAGAAGACCATGGAAGCTCTCATTTCCTGAAGTTATTATAGTTCTACCCATGCTATAAAATGCACCCAATTTGCATTATGTATTTCAGTCCATCACATATTTATCTCATAGCTACAGATTTTTTTTCACATGAACAATCTATGTTTCCTCTCTTCTCACCCCTCGAGGCTGCATTTCATGTATTTTTAATATAATCTAAACTTATAACTTTATATTTTTCCCTATTAAATTTCATCTTTGGGATTTTCTTAGCCAGCATTCCAACCTGTTGAAATATTTTGGAGTTCTGATTCTGTCATTCCTTCTGTCATCTGTAGATTTTATCCATATGCCTTCATCCTACCAGAGGTTAGAGGTGTTATACAAAAAATAAAGAATTACAAATCTTGAGCCCTAGATTGTCCACCCATATTTATCACTAAGTGGGTGTCTGGCAAGCACTAGACCAGAGTTATTTAACTTTTCAAAACTTAGGTTTCCCATTTGTCAACTAAAATAACCAATCTCTGGCAAAGTAGCCTAAGATTATGAAATCATATGATATATAATCACATGATATATATTCATCTGTAGTGTGTGAAACAAGCTTTTTATTTTTATTTTATTTATTCATTTTTTTTTTTTTGCAGCACCGGGGATTGAACTCGCGAGCTCGTGCTTGCCAGGCAAGCACTTATGCCACTGAGCTAAATGCCCAGCCCGAAACAAGCTTTTTAAACTAAAATCATTGTTATCAAATATGTACATTATTAATACACTTATCATCCCTGCATTCCTTGAGTGTAGAGTGCTTAGGAGTTCCCATAAAATCTTCCAGGTGAGCTTCTGATACATACTATACTCCACCTGCTTCTTGAACACCTACTGTAAGCCAGACCAAACTGCACCAAGTATTCGACATACAAAAATACAGGGGATTCAGGGTCTTATCTAAAATGTTAGTAAGAAATTCTAAAGGATTTAAGGAGAAGGAAGAAACCGACCAGCAAGGGCTAATACTTATTATTATTTCTCTGACTTAAAAATAGAAGGGACTATGTCTCTGCTCTTCTCAGATGAAAAGGAGGAAACAGATCATTTCTTTCTAACTCAGGAAATAAAAAAATGGATAAACTACTGCTCTCAGCAGATCATATTACTTCTGAACTCCCTTTATACTTTGTTTTCTGGCATACAGAGAGAAAAGAAGTAATCATTTTTAGATGAGTTTGAAGACTCAGTTCTTCCTAGTGACTAATTTGATCCAAAGACAGTTTGAGTCTCCTCAGAGACAAATAAAATACTGATGTGAGATTCCTACCCAGGATCTCTGCCTGACTCGGTCTGCGGTGTGATCTGTGCGTCATGAAAGAAACTTAACACTTAGCTGGATGTTATAACCACTGTCTGGCTGAGAAAGTCTGCAAAAGTTGAAGTCCAAAGTTCTGGCAGAGCGTCCTATGATACAATAAAGGATAATAGAGATATAATCAAATTATTGTAAAAATATCTTGTATGTTGGTTACTTTACAAAGTTGCCTTAAAATTATTGCCTTAAATGTTTTTATTCTTGAAGTTGCCTATTAAACATAATTTAGGGCAAGTAGTAAATAATATAAAAGTTGCCATTAAATCTTCAGGAGAATGTAACTGTATCAGAAGAAACACCATTTGGTGACTTAACCATGGGAGAACCACTTATCTGCACATGATTAACCTGTCAGGGAGGTTGTATTTTGAGTGATTAACTTTCTTCTTTTATGAAGATATCACTGTGATAACTAAAATTGCCAATAGATTGCAATGTCATCACTCTCAAAAAAAGAAAAAGTCAGGGCTACAAAAATCCAAACTAAAAGCATAGAAGTCATTAATGGAAAGCAAATGTTCTTCCTAGTGAATAATCAAAAAAATTTTTTAAGACTCAAATATCTCTGTTGATAGATTTGTTCAGCCTCAAAACCCAGACTCCAGTGAACAGTTTATGCATTTAAACATTCACTTGTTTGTTGCTTGCTTGCTTGTTTTTTGAGACAGGGTGTCACTTTGTAATACAGGCAGGCTTCAAATTTACAATGTAGCCCCAGCTGGCCTCAAACTTGAGGCAGTCCTCCTACTTCACCCTCCCAAGTGCTAAGATTTATTTGATATGATGTCAGTTAAGCAAATAGCATGTCATTAAAATCAATTAATTAATTTTTCCAACTCTTTATTCCTATAGGTTTTTCAAACAACTAGTACCATAGTATTTTGACATTTTTAACACAGTCCAAACTTTCTCTTTAATTAAAATTTCATGCAAGTACCTTTAAAAAAAAAGTATCTCATATCAAGAGAAATAATAGTCTGTGGTTTATTTCAGTATTCTGATGAAAGATGAAAACCCAGAGGCTGGGAATTTAGTTCAGCAGCATAAGTGCCTGCTTCCAAGCATGAAGTCGTGAGTTCTATCCCTGGTACCAAAAAAAAGATGAAAAACCAAAGAAGCCTATCAAATAATTATTAAATTTTAACAAATGTAAAAGTTAGGCATTTGTGGGCATGCAGACAAGAAAAAATGAGAGAATTTTAACTTTTAACCTCAGAAAACCAGAGGTTAGTATGTATTTTATGTTAAGGTAACCTTTGGCAAAAGACATGAAGTTTTGTCTCCAGTGAAGAAGCTGGTGGTGATGATAAATTTCATTTATTTTTAAATTATATAGCTTCGAAACACTTTCATATGTGAAACGCACTTATTCTACCCCATGTAATTCTGTAAGCGTTTTTTAAATGAAGAAAATGAATCTGAGAAGCTAAAGCATTGTCCATTAGCCACAGTAAATATAAAACATTGGGAATTAGAACCCAGTTTCAATCCTCTCAATCCCCAGTACTATTTCCTCTGCATCAGTAAATACTTAGGATAAATGTGGCCCTGGGATTAGAGCCACAGCCAAAAGCAGGGTAGAGAAAAGGTGCTCAAGATAATCCTAACTTCAAAGAGATGGATTTGCATTGTCTGAGTCAGTATAAAACCACAAAGTTGTCCCTGAAATAGAAAATAAAACAAAGGAAAATGTTCAGTTCTTCAGTTGCACCATCCAGTGCTGAGAATGACCATAGCTGAGTTACCAAGCTCCTTCAAGCTTACAGAGATTTTACTTATTCTAATTCTGTGTTCCTCTGGGACAGAATGATCTAAAATTTTCCAAGACTCAAAGAGAAAGCCAAATGTGGAACAGAAGCAAAATTGGCATTTTTGGCAAAATGACAAGACACAGTAAGTCTCTAGAATTAATCTGGGCTTCAAGTTAGAGATATTTATGAGCTTCTAAATAGCCCTTGGAAGGATCTGTCAGTGCCAAATGCCCACCCGACCTTCTGCATTTACAACTCATCACTCATTATGCAGTTACACCCTTTTGGAACTCCACTAATCAATCTAGACTCTCAAAATCAAAGTTTTTGCAATACAGACAAATTAGTCTCACTTGTAGGAGGAACCTAGCATTTAGTTTTGTCTCCTTAAAGCACATGAATTTTTCAACTTTAAATTTAGTTTCCCTTTTCAGTTTGTATAGTCTGTCTCAAATCCATGTTCTTTTACTAAAGTCTAATGTTTTACCTACATCATCATTATGTTGAGGGAAAATGCTTTCTGATTATGTTGTCACAAATGCTAATTGGCATACATTGGTGAATGAAGAGTTTGCCAGCACTGTTCGGTAGCTTCTATAAAGTTCTCATTTTCTTCAGAAATTTTTAAATTTTATAAATTCAGTGACAAGATTTAGAGTTATCTATGTGCTATAATTTGTGTCCTTGTAGTATATTATTAATTTCTGTACCTTTTATAGACTTATAATATGCATTTTTTCCAAAATGTAATTCAAATATACCCTTACACCAAACTTTATAGAGGAGAGCCTAAACTAGATTCTTGCTGAAATAGAATAGTCTTTTTTTAATTCTCTGTTGTAGTTTAAGGGATTAAAAACTAAACAGTTTTACTTGCATTTTGGCATATTAATTACAAAACTTTAAATGTTTTTATTTTCTCATTAGTGAACTGTTTGTTCAGATCTTTTGCCTATCATTTAAATAATGTAAAGAAAATCAAGGGTAAAATGAGGAAGCTGCTACTGTGACCTGCTTAGGAACTGGCATGTGATTGTGCATAAGAACTCCATTCATAAGGACTCCTCAACAATGCTTCATAGCTACAAACTTAGGAGTCAGAATATTTTGTGGACCAGTGGTAGAATTCCTGATTATTTGTGCAATAGTTATTAAGGAAAAGAAAATGTTTCAAAAATGATAAGTATAACAATTAATTTATTCCCTACTCTTCATGAAGGAGTTATGTAGCTAAAAACAAAATTGGGATACACTTCTTATGACTTTCAAAGGCCTTTGATAATAGTGCTAGGAGGCTATTAGTCACATTCTATAATTCACTAAAAACAATCAAACAAGCCATGGGAAATGTGGATTTATTGCAGCCTGTCCATGGCTAATGAACTGGCTTGAAGTTACAAAACCAAGGGCAAATCTACATCAAACAATAGTGTTCCCTGTGATCTGTGCTTAATGTTGGAGTATGATTGAGAAGAGGAAATAGGAAGCAACATTTCCAATTCCCAGATAACACCGAGGTACAGAAGACAGAAGGAACCCCCATAAGTTTTCTTTTTGAGAAGGGTAATAGATAGGAGGTTTGATTTGTTTAGGTTTTTAGAGTTGGCAGAAAAGATGCAAGTGAATTTAACTTGGACAAGTGTGAGGTGATATGTTTAAGAAAGCCCACAACTCAAGGAAAATGAATGAGTCTTAAGTTAATTTTATATATATATATATATATATTTTTTTTTTTTCCATGCATTAGGTGTGTGGGTTCTGAATGCTAACTAGCCGTTTCGTTTTTGGAAGCACAATGGCCAACATCATCCTATCCAGTACAACATCACAGTACAACTATACCTAAGGAAATCTTAGAGAATATTTTAAAAGCTGACAATCTCTACATATTTGGGCATTGTGCCAATATCTCATATGCTAGGCAAAATTATTAAAGCTACTCAACAATCTTAGAAGGTAAATCTCCAGTATCATTACCCCCATGTAAAGATGTAAAAACTGTGTCTTATAGATATTAGGTGAACCATCCAAGGTCACCTAGGCAGTAATTGAAGAGTTTGCGTTCAACTTTTAATAATTAAGAGGCCATCTTTTACTGCACCTGTGTGTGAGAGAATGGAATCACATCCGCAAAAGGCCCTAATGGGGTGTAAGGAAGACAGGTCAGTCTGGAAAGAGAAAGCCTCAGAATGGCTCTGATAAAAGTCTTCACATGGTAAAAATAGGTAATGTTAGGGCAAGTAGAATGTAAAAATTGAAGAGATGTATTCCACTTATGAGCGTCATTAGTGCAAGTGATACGACTAGAAATGCTAAACATGTGAAAAGTTTAGATCAACCAATAAGTAAAATATTTGCAATCAGTAGATCAAGAAAACATGAAGTTACTTGGAAGAATATTTTTATGCATGAGCTTGCACAAAGAAAAATAAGTACATCTGTCTACAAAACAGCCTTCAGTGCTACTATAAGACTAAGTTTCTGAGCCAGGTGTAGTGGTATGTGCCTGTAATGCCTGAGGCAGGAGGACCGAAGCAAGTTCAAGCCTGGATCTCATAGTGAGACCCTGTCTTAAAAAAAAAAAGACTTAGTTTCTGTCTCGCAGTTCTTAATCTGTGATGTAAAAGAAATCGCAGGTATGTTTACTAAGGGTTTTTTTTTTTTTGTAGTTTTTGTTTCTTTTTGCTTGGCTTGGCTTGACTCTGTTTTGAGGCTGTTTTTGTTGTTATTGTGTTTTATTTTGTTTTTCTTATATCTAATTTAGATTTCTGTCTAAATCAAACTTCATTCCTACTTGGGAAATTTGGGTCTGCATTTTCCTCCTCCTGGAATGTTTCTCCTTCTCCTGCATTACCATCTGATGGACAGTAGTCCACACTTAAAGAAACTTCATTCATATTTTGCTTTTATATCTTTCTGACAATAATCCTGATTTTTAGAAAATACCAGAATTTAATCCTTGAGCTCCCTCAGAATAATCATCAGCTTATAGGTTATTTCAAGAGCATCAGTGACATTTAAAGGACAGACTATCAAATGTTTGTATTACTTATGCAGTGCAATTTCAATTGGGTAAAATACAAAGCCCCCAGAAACAAGAAACGATGGCAGAACAGTAAGCAGCAAGGTAAACAGTCCTGCTGAGAGAAACAGTTCAGATTCTGGAATATAACATCATGAGAGGGCAAGAAGGAAGGAAGTGGGTCCCAGGAAGAATCTAAAATGTGAATTGAAGCCCACAGAGAGAGTAAAAAGAAAAATTTAAATGAAGAAGAAGGTGGTAGCTGGAGGCACCTTAACCGGGAGCCGGACTCACCCTGTGAGAGGCACTGTTGAGCCTGGGGATTCACAGTTGCAGTGGTGACCCCAGAGGTCTCTGTGGAGAGGCGAGGTGGTGGAAAAGAGTGGCAGATGTGGAGATCTGTTCTGGCTGGTGGTGAGTTCAGGGGACTCATTCCTCCCATGGGAGAGAGCAATTGGCTGGGAGCCGTTTTGGAGTCAGGCAGGATAAGCCTGGGGCCAGGACTGCTGCTGGCTTCTTCCAGCAGCTCCAGTTTGGGTGCGGACCCATGGAAGTTACTTGGACTGAGTCCCGCTCCCGTGCTTGTTCCAGACAACATCATGTAGGTTCCTAACCAGCTTAGAGCTATAGGCCCTGGCTGGCTCCACTCCTGTGCAAACTCCAAGGACCTTTGTGGGCTGGTACCCAGCTCAGTGCAGAAGCACAGACACCCACAACCAGATACCTGTAGCCAGCACTGGCTAGAAAAACCAAACAGTCTCACTTCAGAGAAATCGTAGCCAATGCCAGAAGTGCCTAGGACCCTGGTATGGAAGAAACCAGGAATATGTCAAGATGAAGAAGGAAAAGGCAATCTTTGGCATCCAACCCAAGCAGTGCAAGTCCACGAAAGGTAAACACGGAAGAGATCGGGAGTCACACACCTGAAATGTCTGAAGTGATGTCTACTGAAGTAAAGAAACAACTTCATGAGGCTATAAAAGAAATTAGAACAGAAATACTATCCCAGGTAAAAGAAAAAATG
>RJWT010050571.1:0-10862 GCA_004365215.1 Cuniculus paca
AACTGAATTTTACAGAAACTAGAAGACTAAGTGACACATTTTTAAATAATTCATAGCCAAAGAAGTCTGAAAGAAAATGCATTATACTGAATATTTGTTGGACACAGTTAAACAATAGTGCAAGGACAATTTATAGTGTTGACTGCTTACATTAAAAAGTAGAAAGTTCTTAATGATCTATCTTATCTCAATAAGATAGAACCAAGGAGAGCAAAGCAGACTCGCAGAAGGCAGAGAGACATAATAGAGATAGCAGCAGAAACTAGTGGACTTTAAATAGAAAAAAATAGAGAAAATCAACTATACAAAAAACCTTGTCCTTTGAAAAAAATCAATAAATTTGACAAATTGGTAGCAAAACTAACCATGAAAAATAGAAGACAAATAACCAATAATGATATTCATTCCTGAAAATGAATAAAAGATTATACTACAGACCCTACAGTCATAAAGAATTAAAGGAAATATTATCAAGAATTTGACACATCTAAATTTGGCAATTTATAAGTATATCAGTTCCTTGGAAAGTACAAACCAAACTATAACAAATCAATAAACCAGAAATAGGTAATCTGACTAGTTTTATGACTACTTAGAGAGTTAAATTTGCAATTAAAAGTCTTCTAAATAAAAGACATCCTAAGACTCTGTCGATTTAACTTAAGTATTTTGCCAAAATTCTATCAAAAAAGAATTAATATTAATATTGCCCTGACACACAAAAAAAAGAATAGAGAAGAAAAAAAAAAAAAAAAAAAAAAAAAAAAAAAAAAAAAAAAAAAAAAAAAAAAAAAAAAAAAAAAAAAAAAAAAAAAAAAGAAAAGAAAAAAGAAAAGAAAAGAAAAGAAAAGAAAAGAAAAGAAAAGAAAAGAAAAGAAAGGAGTAACAACAGGGACTGAGGATTTAGCTCAACAGAGTGAGTGCCTGCCTGGCAAGCATGAAATCGTGAATTAGATCCCTGGTGCCAAAAAAACAAAAAACCAACCAAACAAAAAACATAAAAACAGCGACAACAAAAAACCCAAAAAACAAAACAAAGGTGCTACACAAAAGAAAATCTACAGACTAATATTCCAGAGAAAATTATCCAATTTGTTTTACATTTAGATAAATTGAGTTTTGGAGGATCTGCTAATACTTTGCAGATTAAGGACTCCAACCTTGTCCGTTGGAGAGTGATGAGAAACAACGATCTTCCCTCAACTATAGGCTGTGGAGATTTCCTTTGTTAGTTCCTTTTCGTTATTTTTTCCCCTAAATAATCTTTTACCTGTCAAATGTGAATTCACTGCTTAATGAATAAGCTTGGACGAGTCATTTGTTCTTCAGAGCTTCTCTTCCCTCAACTGTGAAATGTGGGTAATGCTGTTACCAATCTGCTGAGACTGTCGTGAAAATTGAATTCACCAAAACATGCAAAATGCTTGGCAAACATCCAGCGAAAGTACCAGCCATTCCTTAACATTGTCTTCATCATTATTACTATTTTTATTAAATACACTAAGTTGGCATTTTTCATTAGTTACTCTGTATTTACTGGTGAATTTATCTAATCAGTTTCATTCTTCGATAGGACTGAAAATTTTGTGACTTGTGTAGATATGATTTGGTGGTAAAGAGGAGAAGTTTTAGAGTATAAATATAGCAGTAGCTTAGGAATCCTTCTAGTGCTTCGGGGATTCATGAATTAACAAAGCTTGTGGGTGTGTTTTCACATTATTAAATTGGAACAGATTCTTCTACAAAGTATTTCCTTGGAACTTGGCTTTTAAACATTTTACTGACCTGGTGCTGATGTAGTATGGGGAAAGGAAAAAGTGAAGGAGGAGGAAGGAAAGGAGGCAACTGTATATATAAAACCTTAGGGAGAGTTCATACAATTTGGGATAAAATTCAGACATCAGATAAAGTTGGAGAGACATAAAATGCAAATTAGAGCTTCAAGTCCAGCCATGAAAACACAAGACAAGCAAAGGTCATTTGCAGATCGGAATAAAATGAACCGTTACTATTGATAGCATCAATTTGGCTCCACTAAGCCTTTTGGTCAGTAAATGGATATGTCTTTGCTTTGAATATTTTAGCATTCCTTATTTTCATTTGTCATAAAATCTTTCAAATCATGATTCCTTGAGGCAAATTTCTGAGGTTTAATTCAGTTGCATTATTTCAATTTATTCATTGTCTAGTATCAGATGTTTTAGGGAAGCAGGAAATGTGACTGCAGAAGTCTCTAATCTTATAAAGCCATATTTCTGTTTTTAGGTGGTGGCACAGAAGATAGTCTCTGGATTACACAGCTCTGCAGACATGGGGGAACCTGCTTTGCTCCCCTGAGCCTCAGACATTCCACTGTGGAATGGAGATGGTGACTGCTGTCTCATTTACACCCCAAATCTTGTGTTCTACAGATCCTAACAAATGAGATGGACATGATAAAATGCTTTGTAAGTTATTCAGCAATTTACAGTGTTGTTCTGATCATTAGAGGTAGACAATGTTGGAAATCTTGCCATTTGTTTTCAATTTTGCTACTATATTGCTGATCATTACAGAGTATGTTTTTCTTGAGGAGATCTGAAACCATTTTTCTTCTATATATGTCTAGTGATAAATCCATTTTTTTCTTTTTTACAAAAACATTAGAATAAGCATTAATTAACTTTATATGTTTAGTGTATTTCCAATAATCTTTTGTGCTGTGGCTTCACATGCTTGGAGTATTCTTTACTAGTTTTTTGGTTTCAAACATTTTCAGATATTTCAATTCTGTTGAAATCTTTTGGGTTTATATGTATGTATAACATGTCCACACACATATGTACTGTAAAATTTTGTTAAGAAGATTCAAGGTCAGACCACACCAGATCTGTATTAAATTAGCACAATGGCCTGACAGCTGTGACAATAGGATGACTGACCTTTAGGGACACACTGACTTCAAAAGACATGTTGTTCCCTTTATTCAAAGCATGCTGAATATTGTGATTAGGTGAGGGATAAATGGAAATGGATTATAGGACTAGTTTACAATCTTGCCAGGAAAAGAACTTTTTAGGCCATGTTTATTAGAGGTTCAAATGGCCCCTTTTCCAAGATTCATCCACAAATACACACACACTCACTTTTTATTTTTTATGTGCTATCATTTTAATCAAACAGCTCACCTCTGTATTTCTTAATTATCTCTGTGCCAGCCATGACGTATTCGATTCCTGCAACAGACGAACTATTCATTGCAATGTTGGATCAAGATTAACAAATAATTATTTGTTCATAGATTAACAAATGAAGTTTGGCTTTATTTTCTGTATTTTAATCAATAAAGGGAGAAATATCAAAGATTATACTGACACACAATATCATTGCATTTTTAAGTAACTTTCCTACTAAAATTAATTGATACCTTCATATGTATAACAATGGCACTCTAAAAGCAATCAAATTCTTTATCACAAAATAGTTATAATGTCTATATTTATTATGTTATCAATTGTTAAAATTGAGGAGAGGCTGGGGATATAGACCAGCAGCATAAGTGCTTGCCTGGCAAGCACAAGGTCCTGAGTTTGATTCCCCATCAAAAAAACAAATAAATAAATAAAACTAACTAAATAAAATAAAATATAAGAAAATTGAAGAGAAACAAATTGGAAGAAATGTTTCTTCTAAACTGTAGTCTAGCAATAACATTGAGTCGAAAGAATCACGTTCAGGAATTCTCTCTCGAATCTACTAACTGACTTTGTGCAAGTTCCCTGACTCTGTAAATTTCAGATAAAAGCTAAATTTAGGGTAGGCTTGCTAGAAATAATGAAGCAGTTGTGACTGTCATTACTATTATTATCACTGTTAAGTATGCAGAAAATGGTTTCTTTTTCAATGATTTGTACCAAAGCACTAATGTCAGCAAAAACATAAAAAAAAAAACCTTATTCTATGTTTTTTCTTCTTTGATATTATTGACTATGATATTTTAGAATTTTCTACCTAATTCATGGGTGGTTTTATCTGATGTTATTCCAGCTTTAGTAGATTAGTAATTTTCATTTTAGTTATAGCTGGCATATTTTTGATCTTTACAGTTGACCCATCTGTTTAATTACTATCTTATTGGAAGCAGAAAAACCATCTGAGGAATGGTAAAGTGTGTTGGTTAAACAGTTTAGAGACTGACTTTGTACTGCCTTACTCTGGGATAATTTCATATTTTCTCAAGACACATAATACTTCCATTTTATAGACTCCTGAACAGAAAAATGGTGCTTCCCACTCAGCTCATTTCACTGACTCTTTTGTACAGGCTTGTGGTTTATGACCAGGGAGAGATGTCTGTCATTTCTCTGTGAATGTTCACAGGTGGAAATTGAGCTTTGTCTGCATGTGGGGGAAATTTATCAGGTCCATCAGGGGGTTAGGGGCAATGGGGGAAGGCGAGAATTTAAAATCTCATTTTTGTTAAAGGAACATAGTTTCTCACGGCATATAACAATACATGTCCATCCTGAAACAATTTAAGTTCTGCTGTTTGTGGAAAAGAGAAAAAATAATTATGACAAATACCTAATATATCCCTCTTCATCAGACTCACAAAAACGACATTGTCATTTTTAATATAAATGTGGACTTATTCTTAAAAGAGACATAAAGAATATCATGTATTCTTCATTCACACTCAGTCCTTTAAGATGCAGGAGTTTCTTTCCTTTAAACATCTTTACCATAGAGAAATTTTACCCAGACAGCCACCATCTTGAAAGAGTTAAATAAACTTGAACTGTTTATGGAGGATGCTATGCCTTCCTCAAAGAGTCCTTAAATGAATGAATGAATGATAAACAACCTACACCTGCAGCCATACATAGCATTTATCATCTGCTGATATATGTTTGTTCTATAAATATATTAGTATTTACTGAGTATTGGAGCATCAGCCATTGGGCTGGATGCTAGGGGCACACTGTTGAAGAAGACTTGGGCCCTGTAGTGTGACATTAAAAAAAGACAGTTAATTTAGAGGAAGTACATTCTAGAGTCAATTGTCATCCTCTTTGTCTCCAGAGGTCAATACATGTATTAGAAATGGGATACTACTATGATGTGTTTGATGATTGAGATACTAAATAATGTTTTGAGATCTTCACATCTTGGAACCCCAGATCACTTGACCAATAAATGAAACAGTGGCAGACCCACAACTCTCTCTCATACACTTTCCCTGAGTACTTGCATAAAGAAAACTTGTGGTTACCTCAGATTCAATAACATGCCACCTACTCTCTTCTCTCTCTTTGTCCCTTTGCTTGCGTGGGATGAGGAAGCACTTGAAAGAGCAGAAACTACCCTGGTATCGTGGTACATCTTAACTGTAATGGAGCAGAAAGGACAGAAAAGCAGTGATTTGGGAGGGCATTGTGGAGCCAGCTCTGGACCACTGAGACCCTGGCATTTTTGTGTGAAAAATAAATTCATATTATTTAAAGCTACCCTTTCTTGATGTTCTGCTCCTTGCAGCTAACCACATCGCCTATGCGTACAGAGGGCCTGCTCTATCTGGTCCTTGCCTTCTCCCTTCTCCCACTCTCACTGCACTCCATTCTGCAATGAAAGGTTGTGCAGATGTTGTGCCCAGTGTAGACAGTGTGAGTCAGGAAAACCCTGCCTGATGGTGCCAGGTGCTTGTGCCAACCAAACTGATCTTTGTTCTGTGTTTGCCCTGGTCCCATCTCTAGGTCTTTACAGTGCTTTTGTCTCCATCTAGACTGTTTCCTTAAGTTCTGTCTCACCTCAGCCCCGTTACCATCTCCTGGCCCAGCCAATAGCTCTTCCACCTTTTCCTCTAAGTCTCAGTTTTAATGTCACTGTCCAGAGAAGTTCATATGTGAACTTCTGAAGTCAAGAGAGGAGTCTTTGATTAATATTTTCACAACACTCTACTTTTCTCAGAACACTCATCAGAGTTGTAACCAAATAATTATTTGTGCCATTAAAGAAATGACTTCTTTCTCATTCTGGCTGATTATAAGAGTCCAGGCCCAGGTGTTTTTGTTCCTTGTGCTTGCACTCATACTGGCAGTTTGTGGCCTGTGATTAGGACTCAGTAAATACCTGTGGATTGAATGCACCCCAGGAGGAGTGGATTAACTCCTTCATAATGTGTTCAGTTATATATTTAACTGACAGAGGGCCATTTGGTAGAATTAAGAGCACAGACCCTACCATGATACATTAAGACTGCAGAACTCTTATTTTGCTTACCAAGGATGACAGCTGTCTTTCCATAGATTCTGGCTACCTGCACATAGCCAGTCAATGTGGCTCTGGATAATAGGAAAGGACCCTCGCTGGGCAGGTAAGGGGTCACAATACAGAGTTTCACTCCCTGGAGAGTTGGTCTCTATTTTCATGAGCTGCTATTTCTTCCCAGGCCTGACTCCTTTTTCTCCTTGCTTCCTTTCTGAAGACCATTGATAGACGACCCCTTTACAAGCTGGGGGATGACTTGTCTGCTCTATGGCTCGGAACGGAGAGCTCCAGCACTGCTCAAAGCTTACAAACATGATTTACCACCACTGCACTATTTGTTTTAGTCTTTGGGGAAAATGGGATACAATGAGAAATAAAGAAACATTATTTCCCGAAGGTAGATTCCATTTCTTTAACCATTTATAAGTCTCCAAGAATAAAATATGACTATTTTGGGATCTGTATTATATTTCAATGACTTTTCCAGCTGTTGCTCCTTTATATACTTTCTGGAGCATTCTTTCATCCAGCTGTCAGCCTACTGCTTACTCACGGCAGTGTGACACAGCCAGTGGTTAGCTATTTCAGGTCTGTGGCCTGCACGCAGTGACATATTCACATGCTGGGCAAATGTCAGACTCACTACATCTGGGTGAGGAAAAGCAGTCCTGCTCTCCATTCTCTTGTGATTGATTACATTTGGCTTCTGTGAGCCCATAAAAGGCCAGTCAGTGTGGTGACTTTGGGCTGAGCCCTAACATGACTGAGTTTGCTGGCTGGTGTTCTGATTCCCAAGAAATACGTTGTTCACTCAACATCTAAGGGGCACCATTATGACCTCCTCAAGGCGATGTCCCTGCGTTGTGACTTTCCTGTGTGCATGTCACTACAGCTGGACCTCAGCAAGAGGAGGACACCTGGCAACAGATATGTTAGGGGACAGCAAGTGTTCTACTTCTCTGAGTGTGAACCAAGGAAAAATCACGCCATGAAGACAAAAGTATATGTGTATTTTTTTTGTTTTTGCTAGATTATATGTTCTGTTTTTTAAAGCTAGAGAATAGAAATATCATTTTGCATTATGATGTCAGCAAATTCAATGTTTAAATTGCACTGGAAACTGGGGCATGAAATTTGTATATCTCCTTTTAAAATAATCATTGTCACTGTAACTAATCCCTTTTATTTATGTACTTAGTACCCATTCTAGCTCTTTATGTACTTGCTTACTTCCTACTCCAGCTCTTTATGGGTCTGCAGGTGTGACTTCTTTCTTCTTCTACCTCTTCCTCTTCTATCACTGTTCAGCACCACACCAGATTCTTCTTCCTTCCCAGCTTCACCAACTTTGGTTTTCTGGACCCTTCTGAGAACGTGGCAAGCCAGACACTGCTCTAGACACTTGGGGTGTTGAGGTGTACACATCCAGGTGTATGTCCTAAGCCTCCAAAGTTTCTACTACGTCCCTCATTTTCATAGAACATCCACTATCCAGTGGTTTTTGCCTCTGGGCCAGAGCCAGAACTCTGACGTCAGGGATTACATGCTGTGACAGGGAGGAGAATTTGGCTGAGAGTGGGCCAGGGTTTCTAAGCAGATGGAGGGAACAGCTGACTGGGAAGATCAAGCCTGAAGCAGGTGGTGGGTCCTCCAGCAGCACCAAATCACCATGTCAGGCAGTACAGTGGGAGCAGGAGTGCGGACTGAGCGGGAAGTGCCAGAGGGCCTGAGAGTCATGGGCGGATGTCACTTCCCAGGGGAGCTCAGCCAGGGTGGAGACTGCCAGAAAGTGAGGCAATGAGTCAGCCTCAAAACTGGCCATGACCTGGTGAGAGAGGCGAGAACAGAAGGGACAGTCAGGGACCAACAGGTGGGCAGGGCAGCAGGAAGGGCCTGCAGACACACAGCAGGTGGCAGAGCAGATGGAGTGGGGCAGATAGACAAGCGGCAGGTGGGTGGGGCAATAGCCAAAGGGACATGAGTGGGGATGTGGGCAGAAGGCAGGGATATGGGGCCAGAAAGGCAGGCCAGAGCTTTTCGATCCTGTCTGACTGCATGTGCTATTTGTAGCAGGTGGTGGCCAGAGGTGCCAAAGTGCAATCTGTCATTTCAGGTTATTGATCTGTTTTGAAAAGAATGGCTTAGGATGACTGGAACACTATTCACTCAAAAATGAACAGTTTCAGATTGCTTTTTCTTCAAGCATGACTGGGGGTTGCTAAAGTGTCTAAGAGTGGCAGAGGAAACCAAGTGCCTGCAAAGAATCACAACAGAGTGGGGTCCTCGTGGGCGAATGGAATTTTAGCCTCCCTCATCAAAGCATTTTGAGGGACTGGAATGCTTCACTTAGCACTTAATAAAGTGATGTGGGTAAGAGATAAACACTAGCATGTGGTAGGGGAGATCATGGAGTAGCAGTCAGAGACCTGGAGAGACCTCAGCTGTGCTAACTTCATGCTGACCGGTCAGTCACCTGCATGGAGGTGTGCTGGCCACAGGAGTGCAACTGGGAGGCAAGGCTCTGACTGAGATAGAGGGCAACGTTCTCAGTAAGCATGTCTGGGGAGTGCTGGGTGTGAACTTTGGAGCTACATGGCCTGAAGCGTGCTTCCCTCCATTGCAGTAATCCTTGGTGACCACCATGCTCATGCTTGGGAGAAAGGACCAGTCTAACAAACAAAGTCATATGTCATACACCATTGGCTTCTTCATTCATGCTCATGTTCTGTCTTTTTAAGGACCTTGGTATGGAAGAAGTGCTGGTCTCATTCAGTGAGACACTGAAGCTTTGTCTCAGAGATGACAAATGACAGATGCTGGGAGAGCTGGGGACAGCACAGGCCAGAACCAGAGTCAAAGAGCTCTGTCCTGTGACAGCCGTTAGCTGTGCACTTTAGCACTGTGACCCTTGAGGGCTTCTCAGCTACTCTAGGGCCTTATGTGACACAAGAGAATGGAACCTCAGGAAGAAGAACATGATCTGAGAGCTGATCCTGGGTCAGGGAGGAGATGGAAGCTGGCAGGCATGCATGAGAGCAGGATAGGGTGTTGCCAAGTGGCTATGATCTTAATGTTTTACCTAAACCTACTGAATCCCACCAAGCCCAGTGAGGTTTGAATTTGTCCGAATTGACAGATGTGAAAACTGAAACCTTTGTGGCTGTGTGCTGGGATGAGCTAGTATTCCAGCATCAGGCCTCATCATCCAAGCACCAGACATACTCCAGGCTGGAGTGGAAAGCAGACAGTTTTTGGAAGAAGGATTAGAACTATCTGAATAGTGGAGGCTATAGTTGGGGAAGTCAGACCAAGCAGCAATCACCCAGAGACAACAAGGAAGCTTGAAACTTGGGCACAGGACTCACTGGGCCAGGGCAGAGAGGTGGGCCTTGTCAGATGACATCTGAGATGACCACTTCCTGGGAATTCATAGTTTGTGACCATCTTGGTTCTTGTTTCCATTGATTCATGTCTCCATTTTTAATGAAAAACAAGTACTCTCCCCACAAAATAAAATTTTAGAGGCAATTTTCCTCTTTAGCCAGTGTCCTTTTAATATTTGTTAGCCTGAATCTATTTTTTATTTACTTGAATTTATTGTAGTGATGAATTAGTTAAAAAGGGAGACAATATTCCTTTTTAAGATTCTCCTGTTTTTCAAAAGGACTTTATTTCGAGGAACAGAATCTGAGCCCACGTGGTTTTGCAAGGCTTATCCAGGTCATTGCTATCAGTTTCATAAGAACTGAAGAAGAATGGGAAAGACATACTGAGGAAGGGGCTCAGCCTTTGCAAATCCATGAACCCTAATGTATGCGAGGTCTTGAGCTACAGCTTGCATTGCAATTGAGATCTCAAGGTGCGACGTCTGTCTTTGAACTCCCTGAAGTTGTGGTAAAAATAGTTTCTTCCCCCTCTCTTAAATTTTCTCCTGTTGGCCAATCTCCTGATGGCTTATTCTGTGTTGCACTGTGCTCATTGGTTTTATGAAAGCTGTCTTTCTGCTTCTGGATCCTTGTCAATAACTGGGTGGAATGGGTTTGATGGACTACATCTTGGTTAGTGTTTGAAGGGTCCATCTTTTATGGTCACTGCTCCTGTTCTAGGTATTAGTTCCCTAATGTAGCTCTCTGCTCCTCTTTCTGCCCTCTGGGTCTTCTAAGCCTGCACTTCTTAACAAGTTGAGTCCCATTTTCCAAAACAAAACACAAAATTGAAGTAAGACCCAGCTCCATTAAACATGGTGTGACAATACCACTTCCAGAGCAGTACTGGAAGTAAAGACCAAAGTCAGTACTTGGACATGGCCTTACATTTGGACTTCTGATTGGAACTGGATGCTAAACATTTTTAGCCTGTTCCTAAAGTGGAGCAGCCTTCATTTATGCCATGCCCTGAATGAACCTGATAAAGCACGGCAGAAACCATAGTTGCTCCCCCAAGGTGGGGATGGGTCCCAAACAAAAGATACACATCCTAGAAAGCCACCACTGGTCACCAAAGGACCACGTTGGGCAGCTGGTCTCCTAACTGTGCTCCCAGCAGTTGTGACATAGCGATTTCAGAAATGTTAAAAATAAATAGGGTTTGAAGAGCCAGAATTTGAGAGTGAAATA